>SZWC01001447.1:244585-255567 GCA_023375785.1 Penium margaritaceum
ACCCACCTCCACCCACACACAACAAGGGACAGACCAGTATGTCATCGTATGATTATGTACACTACTGTTGCAATGCACACACAAAGAGTCCCAGACCAAAGAAATAATACACATACCCAACAGCGTTCAAGTTCAGTCTGACACATGGAACACATTCTATACACATTTAACTTAGTGCATCTGAGAATGTATTAATACATGAGGTATGTAATGTTGGATATCTCCCCTATACACAGATACTTCAGTGTATAAAAGCCATGCGATTGCCTATACCTCCATTGTCTAGGTGGTGAGTGTACCATATTTATACACATGTGTATTGTGTAGGTGGAAGTCTTCCTTAGTGGGAGGGGAGGAGAGGGAGGGGGGAGGTAAGGAAAAATATATGGGGTAGTGTATCACTGTCTAGGTGGTGAGTGTGTCATGTTAATACACATGTGTATTGTGTAGGTAGAAGTCTTCATTGGTGTGAGTGATCACTGGCAGGAAGGGGAGAAGAAGGGGGAGGGGAGGTGGGAAAAGTGTATAGGGCAAGTGTATGGGGTAATGCATCACCGTCTAGGTGGTGAGTGTCTCATATTAATACACATGTGTATTGTGTATGTGGAAGTCTTCCTTCGTGTGGATGATCACTGGCAGGAAGGGGAGGAGAGGGAGGGGGGTGGGCAAAGTGTATGGGGAGAGTGTATGGGGTAGTGTATCACTGTCTGGGTGGTGAGTGTATCATATTAATACACATGTATTGTGTAGGGGGAAGTTTTCCTTAGTGGGAGGGGAGGAGAGGGAGGGAGGAGGTAGGAAAAGTGTACGGGATGAGTGTATGGGATAGTGTATCATTATCTGGTTGGTGAGTGAATCATTTTAATACACATGTTTATTAATATGGTTAATATTAATAAAATATTCATATTGTATGAATATTAATATTACTTTTTAGTGCACCCTCCCCTCTTCTCCCCTTACCCCTGCCTACACACTTGTTTCTATGTCCATTGAGCAAGGTGGTGTCAAAGTTGGATACACATGTGTACAAATTTTGCATGACTTCACTAGAATATGTGTTTACTGCCTAATACACTCACCACATACACTTTTCTCCTCCCTCTCCCCCCCCCTCACCCAACTCGCATGTCCCTTGCCCTCTGTTTCATTGGGTTCATAGTCAACCCATGTCCCTAGTCAATGTTGTAATTTTCTGTTTCCCACTTCCTCTCTCTCTCTCTCTCTCTCTCTCTCCCTCTCTCTCTCCTCTCCTCATCTCTCTCTCTCTCTCTCTCTCTCTCTCTCTCTCTCTCTCTCTCTCTCTCTCTCTCCCTCTCTTCATTAAGACTGGTAAAATTCTAGGAAACTTTCTAGGGCAGAAAGTGGAATTGGGGTCTTTCTTGGAAGCTTCCAAATTCTTATTTCTCACGGAAGGAAGGTTCCAGTCAATGACTAAATCCGTGTTGGAAGGTACTTGGTACTTGCACTTGAATATGTACCGTGCATGTACATTGATTGTAGAATGTATGGATTTGGGGGTATTGGTTAGAAATGCATACTTAGTAATGCCTCGTAAGACAAAGGACCAAGTCCTTCGTCTGCACTCCTTATTATATGCAGCCTTATCTTTGATGCTGGTTAGGAAGTAAAGCATGTAAGGGAATACTAGATCATTTTCCCTCCTTGTCTAAACATCCAAGCTCCCCATAGGCTCGGCCGTGGTACATAACTAAGTTCATCATATGTCCTTGTCGGTATATGGATTTTTAAGATGTAATCCTCCACATTACCATGCAGTGAATCCTCCTTTTGTTGTGCATATTTAATCATGTTCTTCTTTCAAGACTGTGAGGAAAGTGGATGTTGGATTTCCTCGTATGCATATTTGCCTTCCTAAGACGTGTTCTTCTTTCGCTTCTTTGCATTTTCGTCAAATGATGAGGCAATACCAGGTGTCATAAAGCAAAAGAGTGTGATCGCAGTTTCCCACCTGGGATGCAGTTCAAGTTGATGGAGGCCTGACGGAGATGTACGAGGTCGTAAGGAATTGTTCAAAGATGTACGCAATTACATAGAGTAGTACAGATGTTTATGGATGTTTACGAAGATGTATCAAGTTGTATGGAGTTGTACGTAGTTCTAGAGAGTTGTACGCAATTGTACAAATCTGAACTGAATTGTCTTCATTTTAACAGAGTTGTACAAAGTTCTACAGAGATCTTCAAAGATGTAGGGAATTTTCCACAGAGTTACGTAGAGTTGTACCGCGTTTTACAAGTTGTACTGAGTTTTATATAGCTTTACTGTGTTCTACAACGTTATACGGTGTTGTCCAAGATTAAACAAAGTTGTATGAAATTCTAAGAAGTTATATGGAGCTTTGCGGATTTGGACAGAGTTGTACAATTTTTTAAGGAATTGTAAATATTTTTATGGAGTAGTACGGAAGCTTGTGGAGTTGTTTTGATTTGTATAGAATTATATGGAGTTGTGCTAAGATATACATAGTTTTACGGGTTAGTAAAAAGTTGTATGGAGTTGTATAGATTTGTATGGTGTTTTACAGACTGGTACATAGGTTTGCAGAGTTGTATAGAATTTTACGGTACTGTATGGATATGTATGGGACATTCTCGAGTTCTACAGCACACTACAATGTTAAATATGAGCGTACATAGCTGAAGTCGATTTTTGGAGTTGTACAGATTCATAAGAACTTGGAGAAGACTTTATGTGTTTGTACAAAGCTATATAGAATCGTTCAATGCTTTCCAGAGCTGTGTGGAGTTTCACATATTTGTATATAGTTGTATGCAACTGAAAGGAGTTGTATAGGTTGTACATATTTGTAGTGATTTGTACAAAGTTGTGCAGAAATGTACAGAAGTTCTGACGTCGAAGGATGTTCTACGCAGTAATACTGTGTTGTATTACGTTGTAAGGATTTTGTGCATGACTGTAATGAGTTTTACTAATAAGCGTTGTGCCGGTTGTTTGGAGTTTCATGAAGTTATATGGAGTTCTGCAGATTTTGATGGAGTTTTGTAGAGTTAGATATAGTTTTACAAAGTTGAAATACCTAAAATAGATGGAGTGAATGGACCAACGGATGCCAAAGTAGCAGCTCTCAGAAGGGAGCCCAATGGGACGTATTTTTTGCAGGGAGCATTTAGAAAAACAAAGAAAAAAATACAAAGTTGAAAGTAGTTGTACAAAGTTGTAAATAGTCATTCATAGTTGTATGGAGTTGTACGGAAGTCTATGGAGGTGTATGTAGTTGTATAGAGTTGGACAAATTTGTATGGAATTGTACCTAGTTGTATAGAATTTTGTTGCGTTTTATAGGATCGTATAGATATGAAAGGATTTCTACGGTGTTCAATGGAGTTGTTCAAAGTTATACAAAATCAAGATGGAGCTATAAAAACTTACACGGACTAGTACGCAGTTTTGTAGAGTTCTACGGAGTTAATCAGAATTGTACACTGTTGTATGGAGATGTGTGGAATTGGGTGTAGTTGTGCAGAGTCTTACAGAGTGGAGCAGGCTTTTGCATAGTTGTAAAAAGTTGTATAAAGTTGTGAAAATTTGTACGGAGTTGTATAAATTTGTATCGATTCATATACGTTTGTAGATAATAGTACCCAACAAAACAGATTTTCACTGAGTTCAATGGAGTTGTGCACTCTTAGACAAAGTTGACGGAGTTTTTCATAGTTTTACGCAACTGTATATGGATTTTTGAAGGTGTATATTGATGTACCAATTTGCATGGGGTTCTATGGAGATTTATAGGGTTTCACGCAGGTGTACATAGCTGCCTGGAGGTGTATGGAGTTGTGTGGAGTTTCCCAAAATTGTACATTTATACTCAGTTTAACAGAGTAGTACAGAGTGGTATGGTTTTGAACAAAGTTGTGCATAACGTGTACGGAGTTAGACGACTCTTTCACAATTGTACAAAGTTATAGTGAATTATACGGAGCCGTATAGAGTCGTAGAGAGTTTTATAGAGTTGCGCGGGGTTGTATGGAGCTGTCTTGAGTAATATGGAGATGTAAAGAATTGTACGGAGCTGTATGGAGTTGTGCGGAGTTGGGCACAGTCGCACAGATTTGATTCGATAATTGCAAATTTTCCTCGAGCACTTTTGCAATGTGTGGATTTGGATGGAGTTTTAAGGGATTGTACGGAGTTGTATGGAGTTGTACGGAGTTGTACAGAGTTGTAGGTTTTGCAGACCCTTTCCCATAGTATCCAACGGAGGCAACATATCTTTCCTCACCTACATCGAGGACCACAACTGCAAGGTCTGGATACCCTACTGATTATTAAATTCGATATTAATTGTTCTTGGAGTCGTCCATTTTGAACGAATTTATTTTTTCGACGAATTTGTTAGAATCACCAAAATATTTTTAAAATTCTTTGTCGAATTTCAAAAGACATTAACTCATGAAAAAATATTGTTTGAACCGGGGTTGAGACCAAGTCTTTTATCGTCTTGTATATTGTTGTGTCCTTTTTTTCCCAGGGGTACATGTACATGTCAAGGCACATTTGGCAGGTACAGTTCCACACAAGAAAAGGCATTGCGCGTGCCGAAGCTAGAGGAAACAGCTTCGACACGCGCAATGCCTTTCTGAACATGACTGACACTGATGATCTGGACCATTGGATCACCAGTGTCAGTCAGGCCCAAACCAAGGCGAGGAATTGCCATTTCAGTCAGACGCGGACGACTTGACCGCACCGGTACAGCGCGCGTGATTTTTGAAGTTCGAACTGTAGAAGTGAAGTGCGGTAGGCGGAGGTGAGCACAGCCGATCGTCGAATTTAAGGATCGGCATTTCAGTTTCGACGAATTTCAAAGAATCACCAAAATAATTGTGCCCAAAATTTTTCTGAACAAAATTAACAATCACTAAGTTACTAAAATCTCAAAAAACGAATTTAATAATCAGTAGGGTACATTTTCTCCAAAAGAAGTGATCTGAAGGAGCGTTTTGCAAGCCTCCGTTGCTATAGTAGAGTGGCTGAGTGGTAAGATGGTGAAGGCTTTCAAGATAGACAGTGTAGAGTACAAATCCTAAAGGGAGTTGCTCAATCAAAAAGGCATTGAACACTAGAAAACCACCCCCTGACCACCTCAAGCAATGGCGTAGCAATGATGATGAACCAAACACTCCTCGGCACGACAAGGTTCATGCTCTTTGAATTCAAGCTAAATCCTTGGTTTTGGACTGAAGCAACAGGTATGGCTGTCTATCTCGTGAATCTCACACCCATAACAGATCCACAAATGATAGGCAAGAAGAAGAAATTGTAACAGCTAAAGACGTAACAAGAAGCATGGTCAGGCAAGAAGCCGGACGTCTCCCATCTAAAGGTGTTACGTTGCACTGGCTTTGCCAATGTCTAGGTTGGGAAGAACCTTAGAAAGGTACATGGAAGAGTGCAGTAATTTGTTTCTTCACTGTCTACAACACAGTCCATAGAGCTTATCAACTAAAAGAACAAGGAGCCAAGAAGATCATCCATAAGAAAGCCGTGCATTTCCACCAAAGGCTTGTGGGTAAGGAAGAGCTTCTGGAACTTAAGAACACTCCCAAACAAGGAGAGTGGCTCACGCTCTTTGAGGAAGGATACAAAGCACCAACATATTGGCACGTGCATGGGCTGGGTGGTACAACAGTGAGAGGAGCTGATAAAGATGATTTGAAGGAATCATACTCTGAGTCCAACGTAGCTGACCCTCCTAATCATGAGGAGGATTACTCTCCTATCATCGACAAAGAAGCAAACTTGCATTATCCACAAAAATAGCAACAACGAGCAGGTACAAAAAGTAGCTTACATCTCAAAGTACCTCGGCAACATCACGATGCAGATAGGGGTGAAATGACATGCTTAAAATATTTGCTCCTGGTTTTAGAGGATGCAACTTCTGTCACAGAGTCACTCACTTGGCCTTACAGACCAAAGTGGAACAAAGTAATGCGTAGCAGTCTCAACTCCATAAAGGAGAATAGGACATAGATGCTGGTGGACAGACCTTTAAGGGCTCATGTAGCGGATTTCAAGTGGGTTTTTAAATTAAAAAAGAAATAATCTTGTAAGATAGACAAGTACAAGGCTCATGTGGTGGAAATGGGGTTCTCTCAACACCCTGGTGCAGGGTACGTTGAGACCTTTGCTCTTGTGGTGAAATTTCTCATCATTTGATCAATGCTCACCATCACTCCTTTCAATAACATGCAAGTCCACCATATGGATGTCAAGATAGCCTTTCTATGCAAAAAACTTGACAAGGAGGTGCTGATGGAGGTGTCAAAGGGGGTTGATGCTCCTCAAAACAAGGTGTGCATGTTGGTCAAAGCATTATGGGCTAAAACAAGCCTGAAGACTTTGATACGAGGAAATGGAAACATTCATGGCCAGGGACTCCTTCATGTGCTGTAACGAAGACCTTAGCATGTATGTGCATTGTCAGAGTTTGCACAGCGGAAGGGAAGGTGCAGTAAGGTCTAGGTTCCTTGCTGCTTGTACATAGATCTTGGTGCTCAGCAAGAAGGCATGTACTATCTCCAGAACTGTGAATGGAAAAACACAACTGAGAAATGAATCTCTTTGATTGATAGTACAAAGTAGAGAGTACAAGTAGTGGCAACCTAAACACAGCTATGTACACAGCTGTGATCTGCCTGGCATCCACAGGGGACAATCTCTTGCTAGGCCGTCCAGGCCGTCGACACAAGAGTCTCGGCTCAGCCACCGTCTTCAAGGTAGTCTGGCCTCTAGGTAGTCAGGCATTCCTCCACCCAGGCTGGCACGCACGTGCCAGTCTAACAGGGGTCTTCAGGGAGAACTCCAGCAGAGCCTTGGCTTGGGCACTCCAGGTGGCACTCCAGTAGCCAAGGTGATGATGATGAATGAGAAGCTGGAAGTCTGAAGCTCTGAGGTAAGGAGGTTGCTGTGCCAGAGTGACCACAGATGATCACAGGGTTGTTATTGAGGTGTGACAGGGCCGTTGCCTTTATATACACGTGGCCCTGGCAAGTTGACCGCCCTTGAGGAGAAGCTTCCTCTTGTGTGGTGGCAACAGTCACCTCATAGATGTTGCAGATGTGAAGCTTCCCTACCAGGGAAGCTTCTTCTAGTTCTGCGTTGTTATTGGGNTGGCACTCCAGTAGCCAAGGTGATGATGATGAATGAGAAGCTGGAAGTCTGAAGCTCTGAGGTAAGGAGGTTGCTGTGCCAGAGTGACCACAGATGATCACAGGGTTGTTATTGAGGTGTGACAGGGCCGTTGCCTTTATATACACGTGGCCCTGGCAAGTTGACCGCCCTTGAGGAGAAGCTTCCTCTTGTGTGGTGGTAACAGTCACCTCATAGATGTTGTAGATGTGAAGCTTCCCTACCTGGGAAGCTTCTTCTAGTTCTGCATTGTTATTGGGTCCCTAACTCTGGCCTGGGGAAGCTTCCTGGCCGAGGAAGCTTCATCCAGCTTGATGGAGAACTTTCTTGGCGAAGTGGCTTCCATCAGAAGCTTTCATCCTCCCTTGTAGATTCTGCTGCATGCGACCGTAGATCAAAGGTTACAACAGAGCTCTCCTCGTAGGCTGATGATGTGGCAGCTCTAGGTCTGCTACATGTTGGTGATGATGCAGTAGCTTGCCTTCTCCAACCTTGGAGGTTTGCATGGTAGTCAGGTTAGGACCCTCGTAGCTGATGTGCTTGTGCAGCACTGTGCAATGTGCAACTCCCAATCCTCGTAAGAGGCAGTAGATGGCATGCGCTACCTCGTGCGCATGCCGACACACTATTTTCAGTCCAGGCCCTTTACACCCCAGGGAACTGGATACCAGAAAAATTCTGGTGATAAAGCTGAGGAAGATTCTCAGCTAAAATGAGCCCGGTAAAAACACCAGAAAATCCGTAACTCCATGTACGGTCCTCCGACTGCAGAAAAGTTGCTACAGTAGCGAGGAAGTAGACCAGCCCAGTAATTGCCCACTCTGACACTCCCCCTCAATTGGTGCGCTAGTGACACGACTCCGATTCACTACTGTGGACCTCCAAAAGATTCCTCGAGAGGCTTCCAAAAATCTTCGTCGAGAAATTGGAGCTGAGTCGTGTTCTCGGTGAGAGGTAGATTAGGAAACAAGTCGATGTCGGCTTCAGGATCGAGGAGAAAAAAATTCTCCTTCATTTCGGGGATGTCTGCTGCTGAGGCTTGAAGGAGACCTTCTTTGGGCTCTTCCGGGCTTGCCTGTGGTGTGTTGAGAGAAAAAGAAACAAGTGGGTCGAGTTCGGGCCACTCCAGAAAATTCTCGGTTGCCTCTGGCGGAAGCAATTCATCCGAGGGATGTTGCCCAATAGGCTCAGCATGGGCCTCGAATTCTTTTCTCTCATCTCCAACATAGTCCTGCTCGTGTTGAGCTGGCACGACCTGTCCTAGGCTCAGAAAAAAAATTTCTGGCCCTCCTCCTGTGCCACTAGTCGCTGGAGCTGTAGAAAGGTCGCCAGGAGGGTTGTGAGGAGGCAGTTCCTCACTCTGTGTCGTGTAGGTGCGATTTCCTCCTGTGAGAGCCGGTGAACAGTGACTTGTCTTTTTGCCGACCCGTTCCCGTCCCGTCAGTTCGCCAGTGGACGGCTTAGTCGCGAAGTCAGAGACCTTCCTGTCCGTCCGTTTGGCTGGTGGTGGAAGGAGCAGCGCGACAAGGGGCGTATCGTCAGAAAACTCTGCTGAGAAGGATCCGTTCTGCGAACTTCCGCGTGAGTGGCGGCTGCAGGATTTCGCGTTTGAAGCGAACTGTGCTGCGTATTCGAGCAAGAAGGCTGCGCAGTTTTTGCTGCTCGCTGCTTGCTGCTCGCAGCTCTGAATGCGCCCTCGCTTGCACCCCCTTTTGCTCGCCAGTTCGCTTCGCTCGCTTCGCTTGCTTTGCTTGCTCGCTGGCTCGTTCCCCTCCTTGCTCGCTTGCTCGCTTTTTCTTTTGCTCGCTGACTTGCTCGCTGACTCGCGCACTCGCTCGCTCGCTTGCTGACGTCAACGGCGGTGGCGCTTGCGCACTTTGCCGTGAGAGAGTTCGCTGTGCAGTGCGCTGTTCCGACGGCGCACTCGCGTTGGCGGCGAGCAGGACAGTCGCTGCTGGTCCGTGAGAGGGAAAAGAATTCGTGCAGCCTTTTTGGCCTTTTCCGCCGAAAAATGCCGGTGGATTTTTAAGTCCGCCGGATGTAGGGCAGGAACTGACCGCCTCCACCGTTTTCTGCAGTACGGTGGGCAATGCTGCTGCGATGGTCATGTTGCTGACAGGTGATGCTGCCGCGTCTGAAATCTGCGGCAAAGTTGTTGCTTGCCCAGATTGTTCTCCAGCAGAAGTCAAGTCAGAGGCTGGAGGAGCAGTAGAGATGAGCTGTAGGCCACTCCAAAAATTTTCACTCCTCTTTCCATGCTTTGAGAAGCGTACGGCGCGTCCACGAGAGCTGTGGTTGTCTCGCCGAGACCCAAAATGAGGGTTGGCCGATGGGCTTGAAGCTGAAGGAGTGGGAGAAATGCCGGACTTGTTTTCCACTGCAAATCTCGATTTTGTTTTTCCTTTGTTGCTCTCTCTCTTTGATGCGGCTGCCGCTGTTGTGTTCTCGTGGACCATGAAGCATGTGAAACCAGCTTCCACATTGCAGGAGGTGTCGATGGCGCGGATCCGGTTCTTCGACTTCCGCGTCCCATTCTCCTCACGACTCTTCAAGGCGTACTGCGAGAACGTGTTTGCGGCGAGTCCACATTGTAGCATGCAGCTGTACAAGGTGTCTTTGGGGACACTTTTTGTCAGGCAGTCGGCGGCTTGCAGCTTGCCCGGAACGTGCACAAGTTGTACTATGACGTCTTGAACCTTGGATCGGATCCAATAGTCCCGAATGTCGATGTGCTTGGTTCGACCTTGGAATTTGGCTGAGTTCGCCAGGTCGATTGCCGAGCAATTGTTGACGAAAACTTGATTTGGCTTCTCTTGTGGAAAGCCGATGTCGTCTAGGAGGTTGCGAATGTACGTCACCTCCTGAGCTGCTGCTGTAGCCGCCACGTACTCAGCTTTGGCAAAGCTGAGTGTAATGATGTTTTGCCGCTTGCTCATCCACAAAATGGCTCCTCCACCGAGCAGACACACAAAGCCAGTGGTACTGCGTCGGTCTTCTTCGATTCCTCCGAAGTCTGCATCCACGTAGCAACGGAGCTCGAGGTCAATCAAGGTCCCAAAGCAAAGTCTTGCATCGCTCGTGGTCTTGAGGTAGCCAATAGCTCGATCAAGCTCCTTGCAAGCAGCTTTAGCACACGTCTCATTGCCGCGTGCCAGATTGCTGACAGCAAACTGCAGGTCAGGACGCGTGCAGCTTGCGGCGTGCATTAGTGAGCCGATTCTGCTTCGGTAGTCGGTCTCACTCCTCCCCCTTGCTCCTTGATGCAGTAACGGCTGCTGAGTGAGGGGAGTATGCATGTGCCTGTCGGGTACATCGAAGGATTCACAGACCTTGTTGGCGTAGGTCTGTTGGCTCAATTCAAGCGTCCGTGTCTTGCGGTCACGCTTGATGTTCATGCCAAGGTAGTATTCAAAACTCGGCATGAGTGTCACATTGACCTCTTTTGCCATTGCTGTAGCCGTGGCCTTGATGAAGCTTGCTGATGGACCGATGATGAGGATGTCGTCGACGTAGACAAGAGCATAGAAATCTGGTTGCTCGTTTGGAGGCGGACGGTGAAGGAAGAGGCAGTCATCGTAGGCTGATGGGAGAAGGTCGAGAGACTCGAGGAGGCTTTGCAGCTTCCTGTACCAGAGAAGAGGACTCTGCTTTAGGCCGTACAAGCTCTTCACTAGCTTGCACACCTTTCCACTCCCATCATCGTAGCCTTCAATCTGCTTCATGAACACCGTGGTGTCCATTTCCCCGTGGAGAAAAGCATTCTTCACATCCAGCTGCTGCACCTCGTAGTCTCGTACTGCTGC
>SZWC01001448.1:42805-81136 GCA_023375785.1 Penium margaritaceum
TGTTCTGAGATGGGCCAGGAATGCACTGCCCATAATGGGTATGTCCCCTGTGGCTCATCATAGGAACCATACCTTTTTGGCTTGGTTGATTAGGCACCGGAGTCTCAAACCAGAGGTCGCGGGTTCAAACCCCGCGACGGCCGCAATTTTCTTTGTGGCCAAAACTGGGACAGGAAGCTTCTAGGAAGCTTACTAGAGCCTGCCTTGAGGATGACACTTGGCGGTCTAAGGACGCGCCAAGTAGGAATGTAGGATGAGGTTGGCTCCAGTGGAGCCACTACAAGCAGAATCTTTAGCAAAGCTCTGCAAGTATAAAAGCCTGTACCTTGCATGCATCCATTTACAGTTCTTGCCTTTGAGACTCCTCACAGAGTGTCCAACCAAAGGTAGACACTAAAGACCAACATGCGGACTTCGTGAGGTTGCAAACCAAACGAACATAAAGTGTGGATCCCTCGTTCGAGGGTGATATGTTATCTTGGTTGCAATACCAAGAGCGGTTGGCGGCCTCCCATGTCGGGACCCGTTTTCTAGACCGTTGCTATCCGGCGCATTGACAGTCCGCGCACTCATCTTGTGCGCTAGACGATGGATAGGTACCAAGGGCACCTACTCCCGGTGGTAAACACCAAGCAACGGGAGAGAATGAGGCCAGTAGGAACTGTCACTCCTGGAGGTCACGGCGTCCGGGTCAGCAAACGTGACCAGACCGAAAGAGCTGCACTACCAGAGCACGTACGGAGACTACAGTTTGACTAACTGTAGCCACTAATGCTGCTACCACTAATGGAGCGAAGATTGCTCCAAGACGAGAAGGGATGGCGGCTGCAGGTGCGGCTGCTGCTCCAAGCGGTAGACGGCCCAGCCCTTGGAGATGGTAAGACTCGAATCCGCCGTTGATCCTACGGGGTGAAGTGCACGCACCAATCCACGGGCCCCAGGAAGATGCCGGTCCACGACGCGTCTCGAAGCTAAGATTGCTGCCAACGTCATTGCGCTGTCGGCTCTGAAGGCGAAACTGCAAACTCTCGCGCAGCCGTCACACTAAGTAGTTGTCGACACTCCACCGCCTGATGCTACTATTGCGGCTATGAAGCTGCGGCTGCTGCGGCGGTGGTAGTTGGAAGATTACCTTTTTTTCGGTCGTTATTCACTATCCCTCAGGCCCCCCTTTCTTTTTTTCCGTTTTTTTTCTTTTCTTTGCCCTCAGCCAGCCCCCCTTTTTTTTTGTTGCCCTCAACCGCCACGTTTTTGCTCTCTATCTTGCTCTCTCCCAACCCCATCCCTTTTTTTTCCAGGCTTCACGTCGCTTTTTTTTTCCTTTTCTTTTTTTTTCTCTCACCCCGGGTTTGCCTGCACCCAGTTCTGGATTTCCCCCCAGAATGGGGGCAGGTCAGGATGGAGGGGGGGATTAAAAAAAAGCAAGGGTTGATTTCAGGTCGCCCCCCCCCCCGCTCGCTCCTTGCTCCCTCACCACAAAAAAGAGAGCGAGCAAGCGAGCAAGTGAGCGAGTGAGTGGGGAGAGGAGAAGGGGGGGGGGGTTCGCCCCTCCCTTCTTCCGTCGGCCAATTGGGCCGACGGAGCCGACGGCCCCCTCCGAGGGGCCCCTCGGAGGGGCTCGACGGGACCCTCCACGGGCCCCCTTGGGGAGGTGGGGAGGGGAGAAAGGGGCCGACGGGCCCCCCTCCTCGGAGAGGCCCCCGGGTGGGGTCGACGAGGCCCCTTTGAGGGGGCGGGGGTCCTCACAGGAGGGCTGCGAGGTCCTCTTGCAGCAGCAGCTGCAGCGGCGGCTGCAGCTGCTGCGGTTGCTGCTGCTGTTGCTGCTTCCGCCGCTGCTACTGCTGCTACTTTGCATAGTAGCAGCTGCTGCTGCTGCTCGATGTTGCCGCCGCCACTGCTGCTGCTGCTGCTGCTATGTGCTACTGCTAGTGATGCCGTTGCTGCACCAGCTGATGCCCTGTTGCAGCTGCTCTTGCTGCTGTTGCTACGCCACAACTGAACTGGCTGCTGCTGCTGCCGCCGCTAGTGCAGTGGCTACTGTTGCTGCTGCTTTTGCTTTTGTCACCAAAGTCGCTAGTGCTGCTGTGTGTGGCTCACCGCCCCTGTGGCGGTCACGTGCAGTTGCTTCACGCTCCCTCACGCTGCTACCAGTGTGGTGCCACATGGCACGTTCTTTTCAAGTTCCACCCTATGCTGCTACTTCTACTGCTCACACGCCCCCCTGTGCTCTGATACCAAGTTGGAAATAATTTTTAGGGCATGCAGGCCCATGAAAAAACGAGCATGAGCTCTGTGTATGAGTGTGATGCAAGACGGTAAGAATTTGGCTAAGTCTAGAACAATGAGTATAAAGAACAACAAGAGAGTACAAATGAGCCCCTAGCGGGCTTAAGTAGGGGCGCCGGCAGCTAGCCGCACCGGGCCCCGTCACCCCCGTTGAGCCCAAACGGGTCAGCTAGGAGAATACACTGCGTACACCATGATAACAATAACGGTGGTCTCCTCGAGGCACCGGAACAGCTCTCCGAGTACCCGAGTATCGACCACCGAGAAAATAGGAACAGTGCCAGAAAATCTCATAATCAACGTCCAGACATCACACACGGCTTTTCGAACATCAGAAGCACTAGTATAGCCACCGGGTCTCCTCGTCGCACCGGTATAGTCCACCGGGTGCACGGGTCTCAACCCACCGAGAAAACTCTCCTAGCTCCCAACAAGCCCGCAGGTATACCGGAACGCATCGACCGCGTCTTGCCGGCGCTGTCGTACGTGCTGGAGAAGTCTCGGGACACTCCGAAGATCCGTCATGTCGTCACGCCCTCCTCTGCCATATCGCCGAATGTGAGTATATCGGTAAACTAGCAGTGTCGGTCGTGACGGGTGGAATCCACACAAACCAACAAGAATGCGCCACGTGGCGCCACACCGGCAGTAGTGTGGGGGAGCGCAAATTGACTGCATGTGATCGCCAAAGGGGCAGTGAGCAGCGTACAACAGCAACAGCGGCTGATGTAGCAGCAGCAAAGGCAGTTGCTTTGGCGCACGGCAGGAGGAGTGGAGTAGAGTAGCCGCTAAGAGAAATGACAGTAGCGGCGGCAACAGCAGTTGCAGCAGCAGCAGTAGCGGGCGGCGGAATTCGCTACAACTACGCCTGCGGCTACAGTAGCAGCGGTAGATGCTGTGACGCAGTGCAGTAGCGGCGGTAGCAGCAGAGCTGTACAACAGCAGCAGCGGCTACGGTAGCAGCAAGGAGCAGCAGCAATGGTAGCTGCTGTGCCACGGAACAACAATAGCAGTAGCGGCGGCGGTAGTAGCGGCGGCGGCAACAACGGCGGCGCACACCAGCAGCAGCAGCAGCGGCAGCAGCACCAAGTAGCAGCGGCCCACAACAGCAAGCAGCAGGAGCGACGGCGGTGCACAACAATAGCAGCAGTGGCGGTAGCAGTTATCAGCAACAGCAGCTGCTGCGTAAAGGAGTAGTAGCAGCAGCAGCATCCGTAGCAGCTGCACCTACCATTACAGTTGCTGCTGCCGCAGCAAGGAGGGCCTCTCAGCCCTCCTTTCAGCCCTCCCCCTTCTAGGAGGAGCCCCCTCGAGCCCCATCAGGGAGGCCCCATCGGAGGGGGGGCCCATGGGGCTCGTGAGCCCCCTCGACCCCGTCGGCCCCGTCGGCCGATGGACGGAGGGGGCCGACGGCAAAGGGGTCGGCCACCCCCCCTCCGCCCCTCTGCTTGCTCGCTCGCACTAGCGAGCAAGCGAGCGAGCGTGAACGCGAGGGGGAACCAGTGCCCCCCCTCCCCTCGTTTGTTTTCTCCATTTCCCCAAATTAGGGGCAATCAAGAAAAAGCAGGGACGAGTGAGAAAAAAATGAAAGGGGTGCACCTAGAAGCGAGTGGAAAAGAAAAGAGAGAAAAAAGACGAAAGGACATGGGTTGGGGGCAAGAGGAGGGGACAGCAAGAGGAAAAGAAAATAATAACAATAATAGCAAGGTGGCAAGTGACGGGAACGGAAGAAAAAGGGGAGGGGGGGCTCAAGGCAAGAGGTAAAGAAAGAAGGGACATAGAGGAAAAACAAATTTGTACCACTACTAACGTCGCAGCAATAGTAACGTTTGTGGCAACAATAGCAGTGGCAGACGGTGTGTTTGCACCCCATCCTTCCCTGCTGACAGTAGATTATCTTTGGCGGCAAATTCTTCTTCAAGATGTGTCATGGACTGGCGTCTCCCTTGGGCCCGTGGATTGGTGCGCACAGTTCACTCCATAGGATTAACGACGGGTTGGGGTCTCTGCATCTGCGAGGGCTAGGTCGTCTACCGCTTGGAGCAGTAGCCACGCCTGTCGTCGCCACCCCTTCTGTATCTGAAGTAGTCTTCACTCCATTAGCGGTAGGAGAATTAGTAGCCACACTAGTTAGACTCCATACTCTGGGCGTACTGTGGTAGTGCAGCTCGCCGCGTCTGGTCACGTTTGCTGACCCTGACGCCGTGACCTCCGAGAGTGACAGTACCTACTGGTCTCATCCTCACCCGCACCTTAGTCGTTACCACCGGGAGTAGGTGCCCTTGGCACCTATCCATCATCCGGCGCACGAGATGAGTACGCAGACATCTGAGCAGGCGCCCTGGGCATTTGCCTGTTACTACTATGGTGATGTACGTCATGATTGGCGTCGCTGCTGGACGCGCCCTCCCGGCTGGGATCCACCTTGGCTTCAACCTCGTCCGAGCATGCGTCCTCCACAGCATGCGGATCTGCCAGCGTTGGTAGATCCCCTAGTTGGATCTCTGGGGACCATATTCGCTGAGATCCATGGTCTGAGGCAGATGGTGCAATGGTTTTGTGACCTCGTTGTCACGGAGCATGTTTCTGCTACTCGTTCGTCGACGGCCTCCTTTATCTCATCTCCTTCATCCTCTCCTCCTTCCTCATCTGATGATTTCCCTTCAACTCCACCTGTCGGCCAGTCCCAAGCTTGCACCATTCTTTCGATCCTCCACTCTGCTGTGACCACGCCGCCACCTCCCGATGACATGCCTTCATGTAGTCGTCCTAGTCGTGTGTGCCCGCGGCATCGGCGTCAGCGCTCGCACGCCATGCTCGCGTTGGTTTTGCTACATCCTCTTCCTCCTTGGCTCTTGTTGTTGTACCTGTCGAGGGGGAGTTTGCTCACCACGCATTGCCTGTTGTGACCGTAGCGACAAGATCTGCACTCGCGCCAGGCCGTGGTGCCCGTGCGTTAGCTGAGGCAAATTCAAAGGATATTGCGATAGCACATGACGTGGAGTCTGATTCTGACATGGCGATTATGGTGGAGACTTGCCTGTTATTGAGCTAGACTTCCACGTCCGGGCTGGATCCAGATCTTCCGCAGCAGTAGGTGACATCAGGAGGAGTATAGGCAGGACGTCCCTGGGTGGTGCCACTCACGGCTCTGACCGTTTGGGGCCCGGCGGTGGCACAGGAGTCCCGTACAGATCGGGATGCGTCTACGGGACTTTTGGGGGAGAGTGTGCAGGAGACTCGCACAAGTTTGGCGGAGGTTCGAGTGCTTGGGACGTGCATGTCGTTGAGGTCGACATCTACGCTAGGGCTTGAGCCGGACGTTCTGCAGCAGCAGGTTACATCAGGAGGAGTGCACGTGCTACATGCCCGGGCGGTGCTACTTGGGACTCCGACCGCCCTGGCGTTGGCACAGGAGTATCGTGCGGATCGGGATGCCCCATACGGATTTCCGGGGGTATTTGCTCACGAGACTCACTCTAGCCCAACAGCGGTCGCAGGGCATAAGCAGAGTCGGCCGGCTGGACTTTTTGAGAGGTTGAGGCATTCTTGAGAGCAGTAGTTCTGAGAGATGTCCCGGGGACATGTGCTGTAGTAGACACAGCAGGGTCCACTGTGTCATTTGCACTACTTGAGGACCGGTTTCAACGTGAGGACTCACCCATGTTTCCAGAGTCTACAGGTTCCCGTGCACACGACAGCACAGCGACACACATGACGAAGTCAGATGGTGGTCCTCACTCCATTATCCAACAGGTGGCAGCTGCCAGTCTTCCAGGCGAGACGATGCGTGAGCACGAGGTGCACTTGCTGGTCGCCTTCACGCGCATTGTCAAGCCGGAGTTCTGCATACCTGTGTCCACTATGACGGTAGTCGAGGACAGTGGAGCAGATCCGTATATGCGGATGGAGTCACCATGTCAACAGGAGCTACGCCAGGACAGAGCCGTGCCACCAATCAGGAAGATCCAGCTTGTGCGACTCTTACCGTCAAGAATGCCGGCCCAATCACTGTTGGTGTAACCCACTGTGACAACATGCGACTGGCGGCGCAGCATGAGACCTCGCGGAGGAGTCGAGTAGACACAGCACAAAACTCAGATCGCAACCTCGAACTGTAGGTGATGCGGATCTCGAGAGAAGTGAGCCAGGAGGTTGACGGTGAACGCGATGTCTAGACGCGTCATCGTCGCCAGAAACATCAATGACCCGATGACTTGCAGATACGTGGTCAAATCAACTGGCTCCCCCACAATGGCTGGGTCAGGACTCTTCAGCTTCACCTGGCTATCAGGTAACATGGGTGAAGACGGGCTCGGCACGAGGGGCAGGTCCTCGGTGGAACGAGTGGATAGAGTCTGTACATAGGCGGCCGGATGGACGTGTAGGATGCCGTGGGAGTGATCATGCGTAAGCTCCATGTCCAGGAAGACTCGGACAGACCCGAGATCCTTCGTTTGGTAGGCGGTGTGTAGGAGGTCCTTGACACACTGGATGGCAGCCATGTCTGGCGACGCAATGAAGAGGTTGTTGACGTAGACCAGTACAAAGGCGAAGGTCTGGCCTTGCGGGCTGACGAACAGTGCGGGGTCAACGGTGCTGCGCAAGAGGCCGCCGTGGACGAGCGTGCTGCTGATCTCCTGGTTCCAGCACCAAGGTGACTGCTTCAGACCATAGAGGGCCTTCCGCAGTCGCCAGACTCTCCCAGTGCCGTCGTCGAAGCCAGGGGCTGCACCATATAGAGCTCCTCGCCCTCCAGCGAGCTATGGAGGAAATCATTGCTCACGTCCATCTCGTGTAGCTTCCACCCGTGTTGGATAACCAGGCTGAAAAGCGCCCGGATGGTGTAGAATCGACCAACTGGGGCAAAGATCTGGTCATAATCAACCCCAAGGACCTGAGCAAATCCCTTGGCAGTGAGGCGGGCCTTGTACTTGTCTAAGGACCCGTCCGGCTTCCATTTGTATTGGAAGACCCACTTGGTACCAATGGCCTTCCGACATATAGTGAGATCAATGAGGTCATACATGTGGTGCTGCCGGATAGCATTCAGCTTGTCGGCGTAGGCAGCATCCTAGTGTGTGGCCTCAGGAGAGGTTCGAACCTCGCGCAAGGTGGCTGGGTCTTTCGGGCGTACTGTGGAGCAGATTGCGAGAGTGTGTGTATTTCGAGCTACAGGTGGGATGTGAGTGAGTGCAGCCATGATAGCATGCCAATACTCGTGATGGAGCATGGCGTAGCCCAGTGCGGAGCCTGTGTGGAGGTCTACAATGATGGCTGATGTGGTCACGCCGAGAGCCTTGGTGCCGGAGTCCCCACTCATGACCGTAGGAGTGGAAGAGACACGTGGACTGAGAGGGGATCGAGGCGCCACAGAGCACGGCACGGTGGTCTAGCCGCTCACTGACGGCCTAGATCGGAGGCTACCGCTTGGGCCACACGTGTAGCGCGGTGGAGCAGGAGATGACAATGAGTCCGATGGGGCTGCTGATGCGGAGGGACCAGCGGAAGTGACTGGGATTGCCGGCCCGGAGGGGCCAGCGGGTGTGACTGAGGCGGAAGGCCTAGAGGAGCTAGCGGGCGCGACTGGGGCTGCCGGCCCTCAGGGACCAGCTGACACTACAGGGGCTGGCAGCCTGGAGGGGCCAGCGGAAGCCACGGGGGCTGCCGGCCCGGATTGGCCAGTAGAAGCGATTGGGGCGGCAGGTCTGGAGGGGCCAGTGGGCGCGACTTGGGCGGCCGACCCAAAGGGGCTAGTGGACGCGACTGGGATTGCTGGCCCAAAGGGGCCAGCGGACGCGAATGGGGCTACCGGCCCGGAGGGGCCTGTGGATGCGACTGGGGTTACCGGCCCAGAGGGGCCAGCGGACGCGACTAGGACTACCGGCCCGGAGGGGCCAGTGGATGCGATTGGGACTGCCGGCCCGGAGGGGCCAGTGGATGCAATTAGGGCTACATGCCCGGAGGGGCCAGTGGATGCGACTGGGGCTGTCAGCCCGGAGGGGCTAGCGAACGCAACTCGGGCTGCCAGCTCGGAGGGGTGAGCGGACGCGACTGGGACTGCCAGCTCGGAGGCACCAAGTCATGTGCCTCCCAGAAGCGGTATTACGGAGGACGGAATCACCACTCCCCCACGCGACAGGAAGGACAAAGGTGAGCCGGAGCGAACGAGATTGTGGGGAAACAGCTCCTCGAAAAAGAGGGCATCGCGTGACTCGATGATCCAGTGGCAAGAGGGATCTCAGAAGCGCCAGGCTTTGGATCGATGAGAGATGCCGAGAAAGGTGCAAGGACGCCCGCGGGGGGCAAGCTTGCCGCCCTGCTGCCGGGCGGGCATCCACACAATGGCCACGTAGCCCCAGACGCGAGCAGGGCAGAGGTGAGCTTACTGATCTCATCAGTGCTGGTACGACGTGGAGTCTCGAGGAAGGGGTCCGTGGGGAATTCGGTTCTACACCCACGTCATGTAGGCCATGGCTTCAAAGTAGAAGCCATCGAAGAGGCCAGACTGAATCCGCATGGTACTAACAACATCGGCCATAGTGCACTTCCACCGCTCGGAGATGCCGTTCTGGACGGGCGTGTAAGGTGCGAACGTTTCATGGTGGATACCGCGGGAGGCGAGAAAAGTTGTGGTCTCACCCATGTACTCACCACTGCGATCGGAGCGAAAGCAGCGAAGAGATCGACTACACTTGTGCTCTGCAAGGACAAGTTAGTCCCGAATGGCGCCAGTGACATTGCTCTTCTATCGAAGGCGGAATACCCAGCGGTAGCGAGAGTAGTTGTCAATGAGGGTGAGGACATAACGTCCATGCTCGCTGACGGACTTGGTAGGGAGCGGACCCATGACATCGGAATGGACCAGGTCTAGAGGGGCGGATGCGCGAGAGAAGGACGGAGGGTATGTGGACTGGTGCATCTTGCCCTGTGCGCAATCAATGCACTCCGTGGAACACGACGGAGGGAAAGTGTCCGGGTCAAGGCCTTTGGCCGGCTAGATGTGGAGCATGCTATCCATGGCAAGAGAGTGAACGTGGCAAAGGCAGTGGTGCAAGAGACATGTATGTTGTGGAGAGAGCGTGCCGGTGACAAACACATGGCCTGTGGCGGCGGACGGAGAGGGGATGGAAGAAGAGGAGGAAAGACAAGGCACGTGCCACATGTTGCCATTGGTGGTGGCGTGCAAAACAACAGTACGGGTTGGATGCAACAACACAGTGCCAAGACCACGCGAGTGTGAAACGTCCATGTTCATGCGGTCTAGGGCAGTAATGGACAGAAGGCTGAGCTCAAGACCGCGGACAAAGAGGACATCGGTCACGAAGACATCACCGACAGGACCACGAAAATGAATGACGCCGACGTCGCGGACGGGTAACACCTTTCCGGAGCTTGTCCGGATGCTGGACACATCGCCAACAGGACCAAGCACACTGAAGGCCTCGCAAGAGGACGTCATGTGATAAGAGGCCCCGGAGTCGATGATCCAGGTCTCGGCAGGGTCCTAGATTGGAGTAGCCAGATTGCTAACTGTCACGTGGCAGCAAGCAAGAGATGCGGAAGTAGTGGAGGGCGGGGCAAACCGAGACTGCCAATCATCAAGCCATGTGATGTGGTCATGGGAGGGGGTTGAGGGGGGTATAGGAGACGACGAGACAGACGAGGAGGTAGGACACAACCGCAGCTCAGTCTCAGTCATGCAGGGGAGAGGAGACGAGCTGGAGATGAAGCAACATGCATTTCCCTTGGGGGAGGGCGAGGCAGGCTGAGCTGAAGCGCGATGAACTACTCGAGCCGGTGCTCACGGGTGGACGGTCTGGGATTGTAGACGGAGTGCGGAGTGACAACGCTGGAGCCTGAATAGGGGAAGGACTGCACTGGTGATGGGAACAGAGGAGCCGACCGCTGTAGATGCTGCTACTGCGGAGCTGGCATCAGCGGGACCGATGCGGCTATCGGAGTGGAATTACTTGAAGGAGTTGAGGCATCAGGGTCGGCAACTGCTACAACGTCAGAGGCAAGACGGTGGTCACGCTGGTGATGCATGGTGGCAATGACGCGCGCCTTGTCCGCCACTAGCAGGTAAGTGTACCACCCGTGCCTTGGTTGGCCGCAGTTGTGGCAGACCGAGCCACCACCACTAGACCCAGTCGACTACTGCTGCTGCTGCTGCTGCTGCTGCTGAGGGCCCTTGTCCTACTTGCCCTTGCGCTTCTTCTTCGCCGAAAACGACGCCAAGGAGGTGGTGGGTGTAATTACTGCAGGGAAAGCAACGGCCATGGGGGCAACTGCAGGAGATGCGAGGGCCTTCGTGTGCTGGATGTGAGACTCCAGACGAGCTTCCTCAATCATGAGGGAGAGCTCGTATGCCCAGGGCATGAGGGTGCCTTGGGCCGCCATGGTGGAAAGGACGTCTTGTGAGTAGTGAACAAAGATGTCGGTGTACGCGCCCGTGGCATCGCGCTTGATGGTAAAAAGTGCGAGCAGAGGGAGTGGAGCAGAGGTGCCCAGGTGACGGAGGATGTCCTCAGTCCGCTGCCAGGAGAAGGTGACCATCTCGGTCTCCTCCATGTGTTGGGAGCTGAACTCCCGCAACAGGCAGCTGGTCTCAGCTTCGCTGGATAGGCGATAAGGATGGGTGAGGATGTACCATGTGGCCGTAGGGTCTGGTATCCCGCGTGAGGTGAAGTCCGCGAGGTAGGGTTCTAGGGTTAGGTGTGAAGCCGCGGGAGCGACTAGAACGAGGGCACGCACGGTGCGACTAGCATCATACAGCCGGTCTGCCTGGGTGGAGCCGTACAGAAGGGTGTAGTATGCCCACAAGCCCTCATCGTGTGCCCGGATACGGATGCTGAGTTTCCGGCTTCGAAACTGTTCGTTGGCCTGAAGCGGCGAGGACGGGATCTCAAAGTCCTTTGTCCTGCGCACGGCACCCTAAGTGGGGCCAAGGACAGAAGTCACTCTCTGCCGCTGACGCTGAGTCTACTGTTGCACCAAGTAATGCGTGGCAGCAGACACAGCGGGACTGGCGTGCCTAGGTGGAAGAAAAGGGGACAGGGCACCGGTGTGAGGCTGTGATGCCAATGGATGTAGTGCTGCAAGTTCCTACGTCAATGCGCCAATCTACTGCTGAATGGCAGCCAGGGGATTGGAGGCACCGGCGACGGAGGTTGTAGAATACTGCTGCTGCTGTTGCTACTTCTACTACTGCTGCTGTTGTTGTTGTTGCTTCTACTGTTGCTGCTGGTGCTGCTACTACTATTCTTGTTGCTGTTGCTACTGCTATTGCTATTGTTGCTGCTGCTGCTACTACTGCTGCTGCTGCTGCAACTATTGCAGCTACTGCAAGAAAGGAGGGCTAGGGATCCCCCCAACAGAGGAGGACCCTTTCCCACAAGGGCTGTTAGCCATGGTGGATTGTGTTACCCCCATTTTTTTCTTTTTTTTTACCCTTTTGTCTGCGACTGGAATTAGCAGTGACGTCAGCCTGGAATGGCTGACGTTAGCAGCCGCTACTTTGTTTCTGCAAACTGTCTACTGTAGAAGTGTTTCCCACCTCTTCCTCTTTCTTTTTGATGATGTCAGCACTGACATCAACAGTGACGTCAGCTGAGGGCTACTTACGTCAGGAGCGGCTCTAACTGAAGGTGCTGCTGTAGCAGCTGCAGGGTAGCTGTTGTTGTAGATGCAATTGTTGCTGCTGCCACTACTGCTGCTGCCGCTGCTGCTGACATGCTATTGCACCAATTGCTGTGGCTATTGCTGCTACTGCTGTTGTTGGTGCAGCACGGCTGTTGCAGCTGCTGCAGGTGCTGTTGCTGTGATTGTTGCTGGTGCTGTTGGTGCTGTGGCTGCTACTGTGGCTACTGTTGTAGCAGCAACAGCGGCAGCTGCTCCTGCTGTTGCTACCACCGCTCGTGCTGGTACTGCTTGGCTGCTGCGTGCTGCTGGCTGCTACAACGGGGTGGGGGATTTTTTTTTCTTCCTTTTTTTTCCTTCTCTTTTCTTTGTTAGCCACAGCGGGTTTGCTGCTTGCTATGAGCAATGAGTTGCGAGCAACGAGCTTGCTACTCGCTGCTAAGAGCTTGCTACTCGGTGCGAGCAGCGAGCTCGTTGCCAGTAACTCCTTGCTTGCTGCAAGCAGTGGGCTATGGGCAGCTGCGGCTGCTGCTGCTGGCTGCCACTGCAGCCGCCGCTGCTAGCTGTTGGCTGCTGCTGGCTGCTGCTACTGCTGCTGCAGGCTACTGGTGCTGCTCGCTGCTACTGCTGTAACTGCGAGTTGCTGCTGCTGCTGCTGCTTGCTGCTGCAAACTGCTACTACTACTGCGAGCTGCTGCTGCTATCGGGTGCTGCTGCTGTGCACAGGTGCTACTGCCACTGCTCGCTGCTGCTGCAAGCTGGTTTTGCTGCTACAGGCTGCTGTTGTCAGTCACTGCACCTGGATGACGTCGCCATGTGCGTTGTCGCCAGCAGGGGTTTGACACGGCCTGCCACTCACCTCTTCGCGTCATGCGTGGGGGTTAGTGCTGCGGGAAAAAATCCGGCAGCATTTCCCCTGGCCCAGTGGCCGTGGAAAAAACTCTGACGCTGCCACCAGGCAGGTCAATGCTGTCGGAAAACATCTAGGAGCGTTTCTCACGCACTGGCGCGTATTGGGGTCCGTCGGCATAGTCAGGCACCTGTACGCCGGTCGTCTGCTGCTGGTTCTACGCTCTGGCCCTGATACCAAGAAGGAAAACCTAGGCTTCAGGTTGGGGCAACAGTATTGTTGATCCAGCGTGCGGTCTCCCACGCTCGTTGCTCAAGTCTGTTGCCCCCTCAGTCTGCCGCTCTAGAGTCCAAGTCTGGATGCTCTGGGTTTGTTACTCAGAAACGCGCGCGCCAGTGTTAGCACCAAAAAGCAGCTGAAAACTGAAAGTGACTGATTAGGAATGAAGAATAAGCAACAATGGGAGACCCCTCCAAGTTCTAGCTCCCCCCCAGCTCTGTAGAGCTTGTTACTCAACTAACCAGCCAATCAGAAAACAGACCTAGACCTATTTTCTGGCAGGCAGGGTTTTCTCGGTGAGCCCTGCTAGACGGCTGACAGCCCAAAACCCCAGCATCATCCGTTTTGCCTGAAAACTGGACCATACCATAATACCAACGCTGCGAGGCAGTCATGCGGTCAGAAACAGCTAGAAAAACAGCAGCAAAGAGTTATGGCTGCCCGAACCCAGGAAGTGCCTACGATGGTCCATGATGCCAAACAATGCCATGCAACATTAGACATGGACCCTCGGCGGAGCATGACGCTGCACACGTAATGGTGTAGTCAGATCCAACGCCTGACGCATGCAGACAACATCTGCAGTGATAGTAACCGCCGGCGGCCCGACGGCCAAGGAGGCCTGCCGATGGAGCTGAGCACATTGGCGCAGGGAGGAGGCTCCAGCGAAGTGCGTGTAGGCCTCAGTGTGCGTCGGTTCCACTGGACGACACTCCAGCAGCGTCGAGTCTCACCGTCATTCATCTACATGCTGATGTACATAAACCAGGGGGACACACTAGAGAACACTGAGAGATGCGAAAAAACCAACAGTAGCGACAGGTTCAGATGACAGGGACTGAGACAAGGGTGAGAGCTGCGGTGCGGCAACAGGGACTACCGGACCGACAGGACCGACTCCCCCCCCCCCNGACAGGGTCCCATAACCGCCACGCTTTGGACTACGCAGAGACCCCGAGAAAGGGGCACAGACGACCGCGAGGGGACAGCTTCCCGTCACGCAGGTCCTCTGGAGTCTAGACAGAAGCAACACAACCCCAGACTCTAGCCAGACGAAGATCGGTTGTTTGACCATGCCAATGCTCAAAGGGGATGATAGTGTGGGGCAGGGGGCCGTGGGAAACACGGTTCCAAACCCACGTCATGTAGCACATCGTGTCGAACGCAAAGAGAGAAGGCAGACCGGATTCAGAAAGAAGCGTGCGAACACCGTCGGCAAGCATCCGGTTCCAACACTCAGAGACACCATTTTGTTGTGGTGTGTAGGGAGCGGAAGTCTCCAGACACACCCCACGAGACTCGAGGAGGCGGGCGGTGGGACCAAGGAATTCATCGCCACGGTCGCTGCGGAAGACACGCAGTGACCGTTGATAGGCACACTCAGCCTGAACAAGCCATGACTCAATGAGAGAACAAACATCGATCTTTTGTCAAAGAGCAAAGACCCAACGAAAGCGAGAAAAATCATCGGTAAGGCACAAGATATAAAGACCAATGTCACCAAGGAGGTCATGAGACAGGGGTCCCATGACGTCTGCATGAACATGATCAAGGGGATGTGAGGAGTGAGATTCAGTAGGAGAGAAAGGAGAGCGATGCATTTTCCCCTACGTGCAGTCAAGACAATTAGCAGGGCAAGGAGCAGGGAAGGTAGAGGGAAAGAGGCAAAGAACAGGCTGGAGGCGAAGCATGCTGTGAATGTCATCTGTGTGGACATGATCAAGGCGGCGATGCAAGAGACGGACGAGGTCAGGAGCATGAGAGGGTGCAACGTGAGTAGGAACAACGCTGATGGGAGGAGCACAGGGGACGCGCAAGGGAACACGATAGAGTTCGCCACACTTCACGCCACGGAGAACGTCGAGAGGAACGAAGACAGACGGTGCCCACACCACGACTAGCAGTGAAGTCCATACCTTGATCATCCAGGGACGGTACATATAGCAGGCTGAGTTCCAGTGAAGGCATGTACAGAACATCAGGCAAGTATAGGGAACCACTGGGTCTAAAAAAGTGCACGACACCCACACCCTGAACCGGCAGCAACTGACCAGATCCAGTACGAACAAAGCGGGCAGAACCAACTAGACCCAATGGGACAAACGATGAACGCTCGGATGTCATGTGGTGGGTCGCACCGGAGTCGAGGACCCAGAAGCCACTGGACACACGCACGGGGGACAAGACGCTGGACGTCGCAACAATGCCAACGGAGGACAAAAACGAGGCACAAAGAGGGAGACAACGAGGGAGAAATTTAGACTGCCAACACACAATCCACGGGACAGATGTACACAAGGCACCTACACATGAATGGGAGGATCCCCACAAAGGACACTGTCAGTTTGAAGCACAAGACCTCTGATCAGCGGTGCAACACCCTCACCTCCCTGATCGCAAAGGCAAAGAAGCTGAAGGAGAGACTGCTCCTGGTCACGCTCCCGATCACCACGATCACCAGCAACAGATGCTGGTGGAGCTCGTGTAGACGCGCCAGTGGATGGAGGGAACCACGGTGGAGCGGTGTAGGCAGATGACGGGGAACCAGAATATGCAAGGGGAGCGTATGGAGGTGGCCAGCCCTAGGGGCAGGGACCAGGCGGCGGAGGGGAAGGCACACCAGAGGTGGCGTGAGCCTGAGCTGGGAGTGGAGTGAAGGCGCGTGATGGAGCACTGGAGCTGGAGGGTGCGGGGGAAGAGGAGGAGTCGGAGGTCCGTGCCCAGTGAGCGTGCATTGCCCGGGCAAGGCGGAGGTCATCCGGTGGAGCTGGGCATGTCCGAGCAGAGTGCTTAGACAAACCATAGTTCCAACACACGACGGTGCCTGGAACCTGCGAGGAGGCAGCATCACCCTTGTCCTTGCCCTTGCCCTTGCCCTTCCTCTTGCCCTTCCCATGACCCTGGGATGCGAGGGCAGAGGCAGGAGAGGACGAGCAAGAAGCGGCGAGGGTGGAGGAAGATACAGGAGAGGAGAGGGGAGCAGTAGCATTGGTGAGTGCTACAACACCGGTGACAGCATAGCGATGGAAGTGCTTGTTCTGCAGACTAGTCCACCAAGCAGCAAGGTGCTCGGACGTAAAGTCCCAGAGAGCACCAACCCCAGGCGGCGACCTGGGCAGGACCAGCTGCAAGGCAAGGCACTGCAGCTCATCAGCTTTGACGTCGCAAAGGAGATCGGACAGCTCAGGAATGAGACCGTTGACCATGGTCAGAATGACGGAGAGCTGGCCAGGTGCTGTGTCGTCAAGCTCACAAAGGAGCTTGAGACCGCGGGCCCAATAGGCATCGACGGTCTCATCAGTACGCATGAGGAGCATATTGAACTGGACCGTAAGCGCCCTCTGAGCGGCTTGGCCAGTGATAGTGGAACGACGACGCAGCATGGCGTATGCACCAATGGGATCAGCAAGGCGCTGGGCAGCAAGGTCAGCATTGAAGGTGCCAAAATCATCAATCAGCAACTCAGACGCAGTGGCGATGAGAGCGTAGACAGCTAAGGTGGACTTTGAGTAAGCAGGTACAAAAGGAGAGACAGCCGGAGAGTAGTACTCCCATAGTTGTTCCCGGTGAGCCCAGGCGCTGAAGCGCACCTCCGAGGAAGAGAAGACAAGACCAGGAGAGAGGGCAGGTGACTGAGAGAAGAAGTCGTGCTGGCGTGGTGCAGGAGAGGAGAGGGCAGTGGTAGGAGTGCGAGAGTGCGTAGTAGCAGAGGTGCTAGAGCCAGACTGCGTGGAGGACGTGTTAGCATTGGTGCCAACAGGTGGGACAACAAAAGCAGCGGGCAAGCAACGCAACACTAAAGCCACAACCTCATCTGCGAATGCGGTACGGTTGTCCTCTACGAGCTTAAGGCGATCTTCAGCAACCTGCTGAGCCTCGCGAGGGAGGGCCAGCTAACGCTGAAGGGACACAATGTCTGACTCGTCGTCACCAGGCATGGTGACAATTGTGGGGCTTTCCCGGACAGATTTTGGCGGAGTTTCCCCAGCCCCAGTGGGCGTGAAAAAAAATGGGGTGTCTTGGACGAGTGGAGAGAGAGCTGCAAGACAGCCCATCCCGGGTCAGACAATGCAAGCCACCGCAAGAGAGACGACGACAGAGAACAGACACGCACTGCAAAGAGAAAGGGGCAGGTCAAGATGTCGAGGAGGGAGATGGGTTACGGAGGAACCCAAGGAGAGGAGGAACAACAGATGTAGTGGCACAGGAGAGGAAAACAACTGTAGACGCAGCGAAAACCATCAGGGCAGGAGCCCTGGTGACAAAGGCTGCTCCTAAGGCAGTGAATGCGGCTATGATGGAGATGGCCACTGTGATGTGATTGGATGGTGCAGATGAAGCCGATGCGGAGGCGGTGACAGCTGCTTCTGTAGAGGTACGGATGGAGGATGCAGCTGTTGTAGTAGCAGATGCAGCAAAGGCACTTGCGGATGAAATGGCACACGCTGCAGCAGAGACCTGCGTGCCTATATCTGCGGCTGCAGCAGCAATGGGACCAACAATGACAGCTCCCTCAGTGTAGGCCTCCATTGCGTGCCCAGAAGATGTAGCAACAGGTGCATGCGCAGCTCTAGCAGCTGCTGCAAAGGTAGCGGCCACAACTATGGAGCGTCTATGACAACAGACAATGTGCACGTCAGTGTGCCTAGAAAACCAGCTGCTTCCGGTGTAAATGATGTGGAGAGCTGGGCAATGACGCTCAGCTTCGGAGGCTCGTGCGGCTCTAGATTCCCCCCAGGAGAAAAAGGGGGAGAGGCGCTTACCGAACGTTGGTGACTCACGCACGCGTAGACGATGTTGAGGCAGTCTCGGGCGCCCAGTCGCCGCTCATCCCTCTGCAATGACGTGGATGGCTATGCCCTGTCCTCCCCTCACAATACGCTCCAAGAGTCAGCGAAACAGGGACGTCACGCTGCGCCAGCATGTCTGCAGGAGCACCACTGCAACGATCAACGTCCCTGCTGCTGCTGTTGTGACTGCTGCTGTTGTTGCTACTTCCGTTGTTGCCATTGCTACAAGTGCTGCAGCTAGTACTGTCGCCGAGGCAGCAACTGTGGAGACTCACCTCCTTCTGACATTACTACTGCTGTCACTACGGCTGCGACTGCTGTTGTAGCTGCTGTTGATGCTGCTACTACTGCTTCTGTGGCTGCTGGTTGCTATTGCCAGCTTGGATGCTGCAGCAGGCTGCTGCCTGTGCTGTTGATGCTGCAACTACTACTGCTACTGCTGCTGCTGGCGCTACTACTGTTGCTGCTGCTGCTGCTGCTGCCATGACTGCATATGCTGCAGTTGTGGCTGAAGCAGTGGGTATGCAATCAGGGCTGCTACAGATGCTGCTGGAGCGGTTGCTGCAGCTACCGTTGCTGGTCAAGTTGAGAATGTGCTGCTGTAGTTGCTGCTATGATTGACATAGACGCCAGCGGGAGGCGTGGAGACGAGCCTGCCTGCGGTCGTGGAGACGGGTCTGTTCGTGGGTGTGGAGACGGGCCTGCCCGCGGGGAGCCTCTCCACGGGGTTGTTGCTGCCCGCTCAGAAGGTGGCAACGGCGGCTAGGAGAAGTGGCTGGAGTGGGATGCTTCACTTCATGGCTGCTGCCAATGCAAAATGGCAGCAGGGCTAGTGTACATGGGGTCCACGAGTATAGCAAAGCCCGCAGTCGACAGGCCCTCCTTCGAAGGTCAGAAGAAGGCTGGGTTGCGTGCTGGCTGCAAGATTGCAGCAGCTGCTGGAGAACGATGGCAGAAGTGGCGACGGCAGCGGCATAGAGTCACCTCACGGCCAGGACCGCGCGTTCAAGTGTGAGCGCGGCTCACTCTCTCATTATGGTTCTGATACCAGCAAGGCATAGAGCTTAGTGTGTGTGGGAGAGTGTGAGACACAGATGCATGGAACACCAAGAGAGGGTTGACACCATGGATCAGGTTTAGCTCGAGGAGAGAAAAAACAAGTAACGAGTAACGAGCTACAGAGGGGTTAGGTAGTAGCGAGCAGCGGGCAGCGGGGTGACGAGTGGGCGGATGGCGAGCCCAGCCTTGCTCGCACCCACGCTAAGTGAGATCCAAACGTGGATCTCAACCACTCAGTAATCTGCACGCATGCAGCCTATCAAACCCGGACATTCACCCCAGTCACACTAGGAATCCTAGTGTCAAAGATAAATCAGGTTATGGAGGCACGTGCTAGAGTTCACTCTGACGCAAGCCCTGTGAGTGTGGCTCTGGATAGTCGGCATGTGCATAATCACGGGTTGGCGCCAAACAAGCGGTGACATCAGCACCAGTGTCACTCCAGCATCAATCACCTGCGTTAGTGCGGTGAGTGTGCAGCGAGGCCAGAGGTCACAACGGATTTGTGGGACACAAACCAACAAATCCATCAGGAATCAAAACAAGCAAAATGTCTCTAGCGAGCGCAAGTGGCTCTTTGGACATCAATAACGTCCAAGCGTTGGGGCCTGTAAATGTGCTTGCTTGAGTTGGAGTGAGCAGATGCGGTTGCCCATACGCTCGACTAGTAAAAGTCAAGAAAAATGCCTATGCAAACATGACACGACAACTATGTTCTGGATTTTCTGGACGCAAACTCCCTTTACCATAGTCCACAACGGTACATCATTCATTCCCACTTGGTTGAAATAGCCTTTCAACAACACCTTCGCAAAAAACACTTGCAAATATTTGCGGTAATACGGTAGTTAAATGTGTCAAAATATTGGTGTGTTTCATGAGCAGGGCTGCAATACCGATGAATTTGGGTACCGCAGCACTGAATACTGCGGTACCATACTACTGCCTGGATTCGCAGGTTCCATATGATCAAGTTCCATAATGGTAAAATACCACTTGTGTGTTGGTCCACAACGGTAAAAAATTACTTGGGTTTCTGGGTCCGAATAATGGCATACCGAAAAAGGTCCTCGCACTCGACTCAAATTTCCCTAGCAAGCTTAGAGCCTTCTTAGCTGCCAATTGAACTCAAGCGCAAATGGAGCTTGGACGTCGATGAAGTCCAAGCGCTGTGGACAGTGCTTTTGCTTGCTTGAGTAATCCGGTCGGCTGATCGCTCAGGTGGAAGAATTGCCCCGACAAGGATTCCACTCGGCTGTGTTCGAATTTAGGTGTGGGTTACCCACTTAACCCCTGAAAGAGAACGGTCCATAATTCGTTCCCGGGTGGTCGAGTTTGCCTTTTAAAAATGATTTCATGAAAAGTGGTGCGAATTTATGCGGTTATACAATAGTAGTGTGTTTGTGTGTGTATGGAAGTTGTTGGTTTGTGTGGCTTCCACCCGTCACGAGCGACGATCATGGTGATTATTCGTGTATTCCGTACTGATGGTATGGAGTAGCACTACTAGAAAGCAAGACGCCATGATCCCTGATGCGGACTCAGCTGGCGTCGGAGCACCAACTGGTGGTGACTCCACCCACCACTAAGTGCCAGACAATTGCCACGATGTCCCTGGTGCTTGCTTTGATGCTCAACAGTTTTTCTTACCTGGCTAGAGTTTTCTCGGTGAACTAATTATGAGCCCGATTTGCATGTTTTGCATCGTCTGTCCATTGATCGATACGAGACCTGTGCGTGCAACCAGTCATAGCGTCTTGCTCGAGATTCTGCATCTTTAGGTTTAGACGGTGTTGCGTTTGAATACCTCTGCACAGAGGTATGGCCAAAATAGTGGTTTTGTGCCGGTTTTAGGACAAAGTGACACTGCGCGTGCGTCATTTGCCGTTCGCCGTGACAGGTAGTAATGCTGTGTTGTCTGTTGTCATCTCTCTGTTGTGATTTGTAATGTTCTTGTCGACCTGTACAGTTTTATGTGACCAATCGGCCATGTCCATGCCCGTGCAAATCCCTGATACGGACCTAGGTGGTACCGGTGCGTCATCTGTAGGTGGATTACCAGCTTGGGGCCGACCGACGACCGTCCCAGAGCTCTGGATGCTGCTTGGGATCTCCTACAGGTTTTCTGCAGCACGTAGATGTTTATCGGTAGACTGGCCGCGGGAGAGATTTGCATTTTTTGCATTGTGTCTCCACCGTTTGATGCCGGATGCACACATGTGAGCAGTCGTAGTGTCCGGCTTGTGATTCTACACGTCTAGGTTAAGACAATGTAGCGTTTTGACATGTCTGCATTGAGGTACGGCGAAAACAGTGGTTTTGTGCCGGTTTAAGGACAGACCTTGTGCTGCCGTGTGCGACACCCGCCGTGCGCCACGGCAGGTACTTATGCCATGGACCTGTCATTTGTCATTTCTCTCTGCAAATGCTATTGAAACATTCTGACACGTTGCCTTGTGTCTCCTAGCCAGACCCTTGTCGTTGTGTGTACGACTTGTGACTGTTGTCATTGTCTGACCAGGCACAGACGCCTACTCAGCGGCTGTGTCGCTGGGAAGCTTCCACGCATCTTCTCATGGTTTCAGAGCACTAAGACAGTTCTTGTCGCGCTTCGCAGCAAAGACGCAGCAGAGCAGCAAAAGTGAGCGTAACCGCTGCAGCCGATTCACAGGGTCTTGTAGACGACACCTGACTGCTGGTGACGTCACCCACCTTCAGCACGTGAGAATGCATAAAGAGCAGCCGCTAGCAACAGCAAGTGTCAGCTGCAGAAGGCGGCAGCCACTAGTAGCTTCTCACATTGGCGCTAGCAGCGGCAGTAGCAGGCTACAGCCGTAGCAGGCGGTGACGGGCACCAACAGTAGTAGCGCGGAGCAACAGAAGCGTGCGGCAGTAGCAGCGTGCAGAAGTAGCAATGCGCCGCAGGAGCAGCACAAAGCAACACTGCGTAGCGGTTGCGACGACGGCGGTGACAGGCAGCAGTAGTAGAAGCAGCACGCAACAGCAATAGCATTGAGCAACAGCAATAGCGGCAGCAGCACGGCAGCAGCAGCGCGCAGCAGCAGTAGTGCACAGCAGCTGCGTGATGCAGCTGCAGCGCACAGCAACCGCCAGAGCTGCACAAGCAGTTACGTAGCTGCTGTTGCAGGTGCTGGCACAACAATGACAACAGCCAAGCGGAAGCTGTAGCGGAGCTTCTGTGCAGCTTTCGCGCAGCTAGCGCGGAGCAGCCGCCCAATAGCCACAAGGGTTCTCAACCAAAAAAAACAAAAGAGGAGGCATGCTGACAGCATTTTCTTTGCTGATGTCATCAGGTCCATGCTGACATCAGCAAAGCCTGATGACAACGCCTGCTCACGTCAGCACCTGCCTTAGTCAATTTTTTGGGTCGGGAAGTCAAAAATTTTCAGAGTTTCAACTTGTTGAGAACCGTTGACGGTTCTGAAATACGACCAGTTTGACGCCCCAGTCCATAGTGAGTGCTGACATGGCTCCGACTGGTGACAAGGGCAAAGGACCAGCATATCCCTCCTCCTCCTCCCAAGGGGTCACGAGCCCATAATCGCAGGCCATTGTGGATCTGCGAGGTTAGCAGAATGGCATACATCGTGAGCAGCACCAGCAGACTGACGCCATACGTGTGCTCACTGATCTTATTTATGGTCAGACCACGGTCCCACAATAGACATCCGGGGGAGTCAGCGGTGCCATGCCTTCTCCACATCAGTCAGCATTGACACCAAGGAGAGCAGCAGGACAGGGCGTCCCACTTTTAGATCCTTTGGATGAGGACCCTGGCATGCCAGGGATGGATGATGACACCCACGAGAGGGAGATTCACGTGCTTCAGGAGCATCTCCGCCAGCTTCCGACACGTCCTGGTTCTCTGTTCCCAGAGATCTGACCCTCGCTTGATCCCTACCTTGGTGACTTTCCTTGCCCCGGTGTCTTTCCCATCCCTCATTCCTCCCAGCCTATGGTTGCTCTCCCCACGAAGTGGCAACCCAAGGACTTCAAGACACCGCCCCCGCGCTATGTCAGCGAGGACGGCTTTGACTGCTGGGAGACTCTCTTCTAGGTCTGGGCCACTTCAGAGGGGGTATGGCCCCACTATCACAGTCCATACCAGGTTATGGACCGCGCTCAGGTACTGATAGCGGCTCGGGCAATACATGGACTCCTGTACGCCATTCCGCACCAGACTGTCATAGACTTTTGCCCTTTCCTTGGAGAGGCCGGCATGAGCATGGGTGCTGATTCGAATGGGGACTGGGACCCGGTACCGTCTCTGCTTGTTGTAGAGATGCATGCCACCCGTCCGGCTCACATTCGTGCTTTCCACTCCCTTCGTCAGGGACGTGCCAAGTCCGCAGCTTTCCACTCCCAATCGGAGTTCGTCTTGAGAATGTAGACATCTTCTCGGGGTACAGCGACGCCATGCTCAAGCCCTTCTCCACCTCACTTTAGCTTCTTCCTTATGCGCATCAGCTCTTCCTCCAGGTGACTTCTTCCCGCGAGGCAGCCGTTACCCATCAGGAGAGTTCCCATGGTACAGTGGTCATCGCGTCGCCGTCGACGTCCCTCTTGCTGACCGCTTCTTCATCCTCTAGCACACCCTCTTCTTCACCTTCCACCCTGGCTACCGCGCCTCAGATGCAAGTTGTGGCAGCCGTGGCACAGGAGAAGAAGGATAAGAAGAAGAGTGGTTTGTTGTTCTCGGTCTGGTTGTGTTTCTTCGTTCTGTTTGCACAGGCTCTGGTCAGTCCTTGCCGGTCCAGGGCATTGGGGTTGTGTGCTTTGATGGTCCATCTTGCCCACTGTATCTTTTCAAGGTGCTTTTTGTGCCTGACCTTGAGCTGAGCTTACTTTCTGTACGTGCCTGCACACTAATGGGACTCTTCGTGGAGCCCATTGCAGACACCACGATTGTGACAGCTATTGATACTCGTACCATTGTTCTTCGTGCTACTGTTGTGGATGATCTATACTGTGTCTCTCAAATTTCTCCTCTTGCTTCTTGGTCCCCCTCCCCTCTACTCGAGTGTTTGTCACTGGCGTTCTGTCTGCTAAGCACAAATAGGTGTTGCATCGTTGCCTGTGTCATGTGGGCTCTGACACTATTTCGAAGCTCATTCAGAAACGGCGGGTACTCGGTCTTGACGTGGCTTCTTTCGAGAAGATGCCAAAGACCGACTGTCTCAACTGCGCTCAGGGGAAGATGCATCGTTGCACCTACCCTGACTTTCGTTCTCACGTACTTCGTCCACTTGAGTTAGTCCTGTCGGACCTTCTCGGTCCTCTTCCTGTTGAGTCTCTGTCCAATCGAGGCCAATACATCGTGACCCTGACCGATGACTTCACCCGGATGCGGTGCGACTACAGCTTGCATCTGAAGAGTGACGCCGCTCTCGCTGTGCGCCTCTGGCTAGTGATGGGTGAGTGTCAGTCCCACCACACTCTGCATACCTTCTGCTCGGATCGTGGCCGTTAGTTTCTTGGCGAGATGGATGGTTTCTTCAGTGAGCACGGGGTTTTTCACCAGGTCTCTGCTCTTTCTACTCCTTAGCAAAATGGTGTCTTTGAGTGCTGGAACCACATCATGGAGGATGCGGTTTGTGCTATGCGGTCCGAGTGCGGTCTCCCAGATTCCTTTGCCTTTTAAGGATTCACCTAATGATGTGGGTCTGGAACCGCCTCCAGCACGGTCCCCTTCCAGACCACGTCACACCATACAAGCTCTGGTTTGGCCACCGTGTTACCCTGCATCTTGCTCGTGTCTGGGGATCCTTGGCTTCAGTGTGGTACACCCAGGACAAGCAAGGATCCAAGGTCTCACCATGGGGTCTCTTGTGTGCCTTCGTGGGCATCTCCCCGTGGTCGAAGGCCTGGTGTTTTTGGGAACCCGCCCGTCGTCACATCGTTGAGTCCCGCGACGCTCTCTTGTTTGAGTCTCTCACCTACCATGATCTGACCTTGATCATGTTGCTGTCTGTCACGCACATTCCTACGTGTGAAACTTCTTGACGGATGGGGGAGTCTGCACCTACGAGTACCTCTTGCCTGGTTGATGTGTCTGTTTGAGCCCCCTCCACTTCTCGGTCTCCAGCTCTTGATGACCCAGCGATCATCGTTGTCGGCCCAGAGACCTCTCTAGGACAGCTGGCTTCTACCCCTGTTCCCTCACACTGAGACACTTCTCTAGCACAGCCAACTTATACCCCTGTTCCCTTGCACCCCATAGGTACTCATGTTTCTGTGCCTGTATCCACCAGTAGTCCTGTCTCTATGCGTGGTTCTGCCTTGAATCTTGCTCCTATTGTCACACCCAGTTCCTTGTCTCCCACACACACATCTCCTCACAGTCTATCACATGCTCCTTTGCCTCAGCCCTCACTAGCTTTGGTCGTTCCCGTCTCTCAGCTTGAGGTCAGCCCCTCGGGCTTAGGTTACTCGCGTGAGCGCGGTGGTCGTCTTCGACCATTGATCTCCAGAGTCCAGCTAGTGTCAGGTGCCGCACCCAGGCGATCCACTCATAGCATCGTGAGTGGTGATCTTGGCACAAAGGCCTTAGGCTTGAGTGTCTACATTGCTCACACAGAGATTCATCCAGCGTGCCCTGTAGGGCACGATCTCGTCACTTGTGAGTTTCATCTCTTGTGATGCAACAGCTGACCTTGTGGTTGTGAGGCCTAGTACTAAGGCCTGTGTACTTGCCACTCTGAGCTCTTCCTCTATGGTGCCTAATCCGGGCACACTACAAGAAGCTCTCTCATCGGAGGATGTAGATGCTTGGCGTGATGCCTACAAGGTTGAGCTTTGCGCCATCCGAGAGCACGGAGTGTAAGAGCTAGTTGACCTTCCACCTGGGAGGAAGGCTATTCAGGTGAAGCGGGTCTTTCGCAAGAAAGTGAAACCGGACGGCTCACTGGGATTCCACAAGGCTTGCTTGGTCATCAAGGGGTACTCTCAGATCGAGGGCATCGATTACACTGACATCTTTGCCCCTGTTGGCCACATGACCTCAGCTCGTGCTATGTTCAGTGTAGTGGTGCAGCATGACTGGAAACTGTACTAGATGGATGCAAACAATGCATTCCACCATGGCTCTCTAGATGAGGAGATTTACCTGGCTGAGCCACCATGCTTTGAGGACGTTGACAAGATCTGGCGCTTGCGGAAGTCCTTGTACAGCATCAAATAGTGTTCTGAGTATTGGAACCAAGAGATCACTGGCACTCTGACTCATGCAGGATATGTACAAAACGAGCCAGATCCCTCTCTCTTTATCCGACGGAGCGGATAAAGAGAGAGGGATTGCAGTTCACTGCCATCTTGGTCTATGTGGATGACCTTCTGATCACCTCTCCTTCCATGGAGGCCGTGAAGGAGGCCATGGCGGTCCTCCAGTTTGCTATAGCATGAAGGATACTGGCCCTACAATAGTGTTTCTTCAAATGGAGATCGCGCGAGACCGTAGACGTCGGACACTTATGTTGCATTACGCCCTATACGCACGTGTTTTCGGGGAGCGCTTTAGTGACCTCCTTGGTGTAGTTCCCCATGGCCTCCACACCTCTCACACCTGATGGACAAGATGCTCTAAAGGTGGAAGATTCTACACAGCTAGGGGAGATAGTGGATGTGACCTTGTACCTCTGCTTCATTGGATCTGTGATGTACCTGGCCACTAGCACACGCCCCGACATCACCTTCACTGTCAACCTCCTTGCACAGTTTTTGTGGGCTCCACATATTAGAGCCCTTCATGCGGCTGTGTGAGTGGTGCGGTACGTGGTCTCCACACTGTACCTCGGACTCTACTTTTGCCGGAAGTGCTTGGTGGTTCTTGACGGCTACACAGACAGTGACTGGGCCTGGAGTTTAGATGGACGCAGTCGCACGGGCTACGTGCTCCTATTCGGTGGTACCGCTGTGTCCTAGTGCAGCGAGAAACAAGGCTGTATTGTAGTTAGCTTGTTGGAGGTAGAGTATGTTGCAATGGGCGCGGGGGCTGCTGAGGCAGTGTGGCTATAGCGCCTGTTCCTTGAGCTGGGTCATTCAATACCTGCCATTGTGCTTTGCTTCGACAACAAGAGTGATCTTGCCATTGCGAAGTACTTTGGTTTCTTTCACACTCGCACAAAGCACATTGCGGTTGAGCTTCAGTTTGTGTGTGATCTGGTGGAGCGACACCTGATCTTTGTCATATGGGTTGGCAGTGACATGCACCGTGATGACTTCTTGACGAAGGCACTAGCACGTGGCAAGTTTCTCGTGGCCATTTGTTTTCTCGGGCTTCGCCCCTTGCCTGAGAGTGGTTGAGTGCGGGGTGTGTTTGAGTCTGTGTCACCACTGTTTTTGCAGTCATTTTTGTACTCGTTTCATTGCTGCACGTGGACATGCGTACCATCGGGTCATGGGGGAGTGTTGTGATTTGTGATGTTCCTGTTGACCTGTACAGTTTACTATGACCACTCGGCCGTGTCCATGTCCTTGCACATCCCTGATGCAGATCCAGGTGGCACCGGTGCATTGTCTGTTGGTGGACTGCCAGCTTGGAGCCGACCGACGACCGTCCCAGAGCTCTGGAAGCTTCCTAGGGCCTCCTGCAATTTTTCTACAGCATGCAGGAGTTTATTGGTGGACTGGCCGTGGGTCCAATTTGCATGGTTTGGAGATACACAATGCAAAAGCATTGTGTATCCACTGGTTGATGTCGGATGCATGCATGTGACCAGTCGTAGCGTCCGGCTTGTGATCTTGCGCGTCTAGGTTCAGACGATGTAGCGTTCTGACATGTTCTAACATGAGTTGCGGCCCAAACAGTGGTTTTGGGCCGGTTTTATGACAGACCTTGTGTTTCCGTGTACGACATCCGCCGTGTCCTATGGCAGGTACTTATGCTAAGGACCTGTCATTTGTCATTTCTCTCTGCAAATGTTATTGAAGCAGTGTGACATTGTGCCTTGTGTCTCCTAGCCAGAATCTTACCGTTCTGTGCATGACTTGTGACTGTCGTCACCGTCTGACTAGGCACTGACGCCTAATCATCGGTTGTGTTGCTAGGAAGCTTCCACGCATCTTCTTACTCTCACTGCAACTATATTCAGTTTACATTTCCTGAAACTCTGTACGTGTCCCTATCCAGAATTTGTAGTTTTGTGCATGACTTGTAACTGTCATCACTCATTGACTCACCACTGACGCCTGGTTAAGTGGGAAGTCTTGGTTTGTGTGGTTTCCACCCGTCACAACCGATGCCGGTGGATTACCCATATACCCACATTGGTGGTACATGGTAGAGGAGGGCGTGATGACGCGATGGGCCTTCGGAGTGTTCCTAGACTTCTCCAGTATCTATGACAGTGTCGGCGAGACGCGGCCGATGCGTTCCGACAGCCCTGTTAGCTTGTCAAGAGCCAGGAGAGTTTTCTCGGTGGGTTGAGACCCGTACACCCAGTGGAATGTACCAGTGCGATGAGGAAACCCGGTGGCTGTAGTAGTGCTTCCCATGTTCAGAAAGTGGTGCGTGATGTCTGGACGTTGATTGCGAGATTTTCTAGCATTGCTCATTTTTTCTCAGTGGTCGAGACACGGCCACTCGGAGAGCTGTTCCGGTGCCTTGAGGAGACCACCGTTGATTGATATTGTAGTGTATGCAGTGTGTTCTCCCCACTAACTCGTTTGGGTTCAGCGGGGGTGACGGGAGGGGTTATATAAGCCCGCTAGGGGCTCATTTATTGACCACCGTTGATGCCCCTACATAAGCCCGCTAGGGACTCATTTATACTTTCTCCTTCCATATTATGCATTCCAGTCTTAGCCAAATTCTCGCCGTTTTGCATTGCACTCACACATAGAGCTCATGTTTGTGTTTGCCTGGGCCTGCATGCCCTAATTCATTTCCAACTTGGTATGAGAGCGCAGGGGGCCGTGTGAGCAGCAGAAGCAGCAGTAGTGGGCGGAACACAAAGAGAACGCGCCACGTGATGCCATGCCAGCAGTAGTGTGAGGGAGTGCAAAGCGACTGCACATGAACCCACATGGACGGTGAGCCATGCACAATAGCATTAGTGACTGCACCGGCAACAGCAAAAGAAGCACTAGAGGTAGCAGCCACGGCAGCTCTAGTGCCATGCAGCAGGAGCAGTGGTGGCAGAGCAGCCGCTCATAGCAACAGTAGTAGCGGTGGCAAAAATAGTGGTGGTAGCAGCAGCAGTAGTGGCCAGCGCTAGCATTTGTAGCAGCTGCACAAGCGGAAGCAGTAGTAGTAGCAGTAGCCGCTTTGCTGCGGAGCAGCAACAGCAGCAACAGAAGGTGCAGTAGCGCATCAACCGATGTAGCAGCAGCATTAGCAGTAGTAGCACATAGCAGTAGTAGCAACAGCAGCCGCTGCTAAAGTGGTGGTAGCAGCAGCAGTGTGAGCAACGAAGGTAGTAGGAGCAGTGTGTAGGAGTAGTAGCAACGGCGACAGAAGCAAGCAACAGTGGCGGTAGTAGCAAGCAGCAATGGCAGCAGAAGCAAGAAGTAGCAGTAGTGGTGGTGCACAAAAGCAAGTAGCAGTCGTGGCAGTAGCAAGCAACAGTAGCAGTCCCTGCGTAGAGCAATAGTAGGAGTAGTAGTAGCAGCAGAAGAAGCAGTAGCAGCAGCAACTGTAGTAGTTGCATGTGCCGTTACAGCTGCTGCTGCCAAAGGGAGGAGGGCCTCGTAGCTCTCCTCTGAGGGCCCCCGCCCCCTCGGAGGGGCCCCCTTGATGTGCACTTCCCACGCGCTCCTCTCGCGTCTCTGTATCCTCCGCCCGCCTTTCTCAGTCCCAACCTGCACAGTCACCAGCCTTGCCAACCAGCATGGATGCCTTGGGCCTGGCGACATGGGTTGTCCACTCTAGCTCTGCCTTGAGCTATGCACTGCTTTGGATGGAACATGAACGCGCACTTGATGCTGCCATTCTTGGCAGCATCGGTGAGTGCCACGCAACTGTTTTCTCCACCCCCTCGTTGCTTGATCCTACCACAGTACAACAGGCATGCATGGCGCTAGTTGCCCAGCTATGGGAGGCTACCATGCGGGACGAGCTCAGAGCTGTAGACGATCATGTTGTATATGAGCTGGCCGATCTGCTGCCTGGCCGCAAGGCCATCAATGCTCGTTGTATCTTCCGGCAGAAATACAAACCCAATGGTGCACTTGAGAGTTACAAGGTACGTCTCACTTCCAAGGGGTTCTCCCAAGTCCCTGGGATTGACTTCAATGAGAAGTTTTCCCCTTCAGATGATACACTATAGCTTGTTGCGTCCAAAGTATTGTAGCACACCATGACTGGGAGCTCAAGAGAAGAGACGTGAACAATGCCTTCCTGCATGGACAATTGGATGAAGGGTTCTACATGGTGTAGTCCCGAGGGTTCTTGGATGGTACCGATAGAGTCTGGCGACAGCGGAAGGCCCTCTTTGGCCTTAAGCAGTCACCACGGTATTTGAACCGGGAGATCACCTCCACCCTTGAAAAGGGGGGCTTACAACTTCGTATAGTGGATCCTTCCCTCTTTGTCACACCTCGGTCTGCACCTTTTGCCACCATGTTGATGACTTGCTGATTGCCTCCCCAAGTCAAGAGGTAGTTTCATCTCTAGAGACCCAGCTGTAGTCTGCATACAAGATGAAAGACTTGGGTCCAGAACGTGTCTTTCTCGGCTTGGAGCTTGAGCGTGATCATGCTCGTCGAATCGTCCATGTTCACCAAGCAGCGTATGTCAAGAGCGTGTGGGAGCGCTTTGCCTCCATGCTTGAGACCGTGCCCATTGCATCTACACCGATGACACCTGCTGGCCAAAGGCTGCTGAAGACCCTGGATGCATCAAAGCTTGGGGAGCCCGTGGATGTCACTGCCAACCTGCGAGTCATAGGGTCCCTGATGTACCTGGCTACTACCACCAGAGCAGATGTCACCTTTGTTGTGAAATTTCTTGCTCAGTTGTCCTAGTGCCCAAGGGTTCGTCACATGGAGGCAGCGTTGCGCGTTGTCAGGTATGCACTCTCCACTCCACAAGTCGGTCTGTGCTACCGGGCACAACCGTCGGTGGTCTTCGATGGCTACACTAACAGTAAGTGGGTGCACTTACTGATACAGATTCTCGCAGCCGCACTGGTTTTGTTTCCTCATTGGTGGGACAGCTATCTCGTGGAAGAGTGGCAAGCAGGGCTGTGTGGCATGTAGCTCCAGTGAAGATAAGTATCTTGCGCTTGGTGCTTGCACTTGTGAGAGTGTTTGGCTGTGTCGTTTGCTGTAAAAGCTGTGAGTTCCCATCCGTTGCATCACTTTACGCTGTGACAATCAAAGCACAAAATCCATCACTGAGCATGATGGCATGCATCGCACTCACACAAATCATGTAAATATGGAACATCATTTTGTGCATGAGCGTGTGGCTGCAGGCAATGTGCAGATTGTCTGGGTTGACATCCGACTGCAGCGAGCTGAATTCCTCACAAAGGCACTGAGCTGCAATGTCTTCAGGACTGCAGTTGACTCCGTTGGGTTGCTATGCCCTCATGACACTCCCGATTGATGTGTCATGTCAATTCCTGTGTACAGTTCTGTGTGTCACATCGTGTGACGTCAGTGTTGTGACTATTCTTGTCTGAGTCGGTGTCAGCTGTGAGTCATGGGGGAGTGTTGGTGTGAGTGTGGAAGTTCCTCATGGTGACCTCTGTCAGCTGTGATGGTGACTTTCATCACACACTGACTCAGCGCTGACGCCTAGTTAAGTGGCAAGTGGTTAGGAAGGTTCCAGGAAGTTTCTTAGAAGTCTCCCGAGGTGACCTCTGGCTTTGATGCACACTCACCTCACTGGTGCAGGTGACTGACCGGAGAGGGACAGCTGATCTGTCGGCCTCGCCATGGTGATGTGACTACCCGACTACACGCTCCTGATTTACGTGGCCACAGACCTACTTGGGCTTGGTGCTGTTGCCCGCTGAGCTGGGTGCTCATCCAAGCCTGTTCTTCACCGATCTCATGACATGCTTGACAGGATATGTTTTCTGACTTGAGGACATGTGGTTTGATCACCCACAGCTTGAGGGTAGCGAGCTAGAGCGAGCTCGCTACTTGCTCGCTCGCTACCCTTCACCTATCACCTCGTGTGTCTGTGAGTACCTCTCATTTTTCGCTTCCAGGTCTTTCAATCCAGTTAAGGATCCATGTCTGTTCTTGGCCGTTTGTTTCTCTTGCACTCGCCTGCTGCATCCCGCTAGTCCAACAGAGCTGCCTACATAGTGCACCGTGGTATCCTAGTTTCATGGGAGGTTAGTGCTTATACCGGTAACCGTCCCACGGTATGACCGGTATTGGTGAATTACCATGGAACATTTAGTGTACCGCAGTACACGGTACAATGCACAATATGCAAACGATAACAAGAAATGTACCGCGGTACCTGATTGCAAATGGCGCAACCAGTGTCTTTGTCAACTTATCGCAAACCTCTACATTGACTTTGCACAACAAACCTGCTGTAGATAGATCAACTGGGCTGGGAAGGAGATTGTAGACATGTCAAAGAAAGAAGAGAATTTTGGACGAGGTGGACTAAACTTGCACTGTGCCTTCTAAAGCTAGACATGAGAGGAACGTGAGGTACTAAAAAAAAATATCGGCTGTAAGAATAGGGTTTAGATAAAGGGAGAGGGTGGCTTTTCAAGGGGCAAAAGGAAAAGGGAGGGGGGGGGGGGGATAGATTTTGACATCGTGTTAGGGGCTGGAAACGTGAAGATTAGTTGATGTTGGTTCCTGTGTCACAGACACGTAGTGACCTCTGGCCTCGTTGCACATCCTGCACATCACTGATGCAGGAGATTAAGGGAGTTGAGATTCTGCTGCTGGCGCGATCACCATCACCGAGACATGGATTTGGACCATGTGAACCTCAGCGTCATGTCTGCTGATTCTGACCAGGTTATCTTACCGTTTGCAGACTTGATGCTAGATTTAGACACACCTGGGTCTTTCTCCGTGGGCGATACATTGCCTTGTGTGTGTGAGGATAATCCAAAGGGGCAGAGAGGTGATGGCTAGATTCATAGGCTGTGGTCTCATGGGAATCGAGACTTGAGCTAGAGGGAGCTCACCGCTTGCTCGCTTGCTTCTCCTCACCACTCTCCCTGACAAATTTTACTTCCTACACTTGTGACTGCTCTCTTGCCTTGAAACCTCGCACTCTTTGAGTTCCACGGCGTCTTGCCACTTGTGAGGTTCTCGTAACAGTCTTCTCTCACTTCCACTCATTACCCGTCACTACCCACTAGTATCAGAGCAGTAGCAAGAGTGTGCATTGCGTCTGCCTTTGAGACGCAACGATCCGACCTATGGGAGCATCCTCCATGTGCGTATGACACCTCTCATTTTTCTCACGCCCACTGGGGCGGAGAAAATCTGCCGAAATGTTTTGGCAGAGCTCCTAGCTCATCACCATGCTTGTTGAAGATGAGTGCTTCATTGCATACTTGCGCCGGCAGCTCAATCGCGTGCTTGAGGCACAGCAAGAGGCTGAGGATTGCGTTAAGCTCTAAGAGGAAAACCGTTCAGCCTTTGCTGATGAGGTTGATGTGATCATCCTCAAGCGCTTGTCCACAGATTCTGGCACTGCTACTATAGGCTCANCTCAGGGCAAATGTCTCTCGGAGTATTACTTCTCTCTTGACCCCACTGCAGAGCCTCCTTCTATCCCTGCTCCTGCTGAAGCTGCTGGCCCTGTTTACGCCTTCATCCCTGCTGCATCTGAACATGCCATTGACGACGTTGGCACGTTCAATGCCGATCCTGCTGTTGGGCGTGACGGTGATCCTGTTGGTGCCTATGCCATACTGCGCCACTGCAGCACCATGAGTGGTTAGGCTACACAAAGTGCTCTCACTGTGCAGTTCAACAAGCTTCTGATGCATGCTCACAAGGCCGCAGATGCTTACTGGACTCATGGTCTCAAGATCCTTCACGGTCATGGTGATGCTGCTCCTGGGCAGCTTTCTGTTGTCCTCACCATGATCAGTGGGCTTATTCCTGAGCTTTCTGACCTCCTTTATAACGTGAAGGCAGATGAACTGCAATGTCTTACCTCCCAACTTGTCCTAGAAAATTCTCCCCCAGGTGACGGTGGGCTCTGTGACTTCGCCGCCGAGTGTCTTGCAGCCTGGTGGACCAGCCTGTAGAAAAAGTGCCTCCATCACTCTTCCGTCACTGGAGTTGCCAATCTGACCACTTCCTCGTCACCCTCCATGGCCTCTTAATCCATGACCTCCTCTTCCTCTCCCTCTTCCTCTGCCACATCCAGAGCCACTACGCCTGCCTCACAGGGCCGCGACCGTGGTCGTGGCAAGGGCAAGGGCAAGGGCAAGGGCAAGGGCAAGGAGAAAGCACCTGCTGCCTTTTCACGGGTCCCTGGCACTGTTGTCTGCTGGAATGGTAGGTCCCATGACCACTCAGCGCGTGCCTGCCCGGCCCCTCTTGATGATCTCCACCTTGCTCGTGTGATGCGTGCCCAATGGGCCCTCATTGCTGGTACCTCTACTGCATCTGCATCGTCCTCCAGTGCAATGTCATCCTCCTCGTCGACCACCTTGCCTGCTGCCCAGGCACACTATATCATAGGAGTCTGCTCTGGTCCTCCATTGGTTCTCTATCTTTGGGACTAGCCACCTCTCTATGGTGCTCCTCCCTACACGGCACCGCCCTCCTCTGCCTATAGTGTCCCGTCGTGGTTTCCCACTCCCTCCGGCACCTCGACCCTGGCCCCGGCGGCGTCAGTTGCAGGGGACGGCAAGCGTCAGCTGGATTTTTCTCTTCTTCAGCTCCTTTTCCTTTGTGATCAGGGATTTAAAGGTGTTGCTTCTTTGGCCAGTGTTCCTACGTGTCAGACTGACGCTGTTCTTTGTGGTTGACCACATGACATCTGTCAGTTCCTTGTTTGTCTCCCTTGGCCCTGCCGGTCCTGTTCCCTTTGTGCGCACTGGGTCTGGTCAATTGCTCCCTGTTGTCTGATTTTTTGGTCCCATTGGCAATCTATACCTTACTGACGTGCTCTACGTTCCTTTCTTGGATCTCAGCCTGCTGTCCGTGCATTCCCTCAACGGTCAGAACTTGGAATTCTCTGCTAGCCAGGGTGTTGGCACGGTCCGTTTGTGCCCCTCTGGTCGTGTTTTCCTTCACGGAAAGAAGTGTGAAAAACTGTATCATGTGCCCTTGTTCTCTTGCCCTGACACCTCTGTTGATGCCACACTAGTCCATGTTGCATCCTCTCTCTCTCTAGACCTCGTCCATCTGCTGCACTAGCATCTTGCTCATGCTCACACCGATGCCATATCTAGCATGCTTTGTTTCTAGCCCGCTCTTGGTCTGTCTCCCTCCAGGTTTCCTTCTCCATGCCCCTCGGATTGCCTTGATTGTGCCCAGGGTAAGATGTATCGCTCCCCCTTTTCCACCTCCGAGTCCCATTCTAGTCATCCTCTTGACCGCCTGCATCTTGACGTCATGGAACCCCTTCCTGATGACCTCCTTCGTGATGTTAGACGTTATGTCTTGTGCCTCACTGATGATTTTTCTTGCTTCTGCTGGGTCTTTGCACTCCGGCACAAGTGTGATGTCTGTCCCACCATTGAAACTTGGCTTGCTCAGGCTGAACGCGCCTGTCAGCGCTCCTGGATATCTTTGCATTAATCACGGCGGTGAGTTTCTTGGTCCCACCACTTGCCTTCTCACGTCCAAGGGGTCGTTTCTGGCGATCTCCACTCCTTACACACCACAACAGAATGGGGTTTCCAAAATCTGGAACCGTACCCTCGCTGAGGGTGTCCGGACTCTGCTCTCTGAATCTGTTTTCCCCCCGCTCTTTGCCTTTGAGGCCCTAAGCTGCATGACTTGGGTCTGGAACCAAGTTCCCCATGGCCCTCTCCCTCGGTCCGTCACGCCCTTTGAGCTCTGGACTTGCACTCATGCCGATCCTTGGATTTCTTGCGTTTGGGACTGTACCTGATGACTTGCACGACGGCAAGCTCTCTCCGTGTGGCTGTCTCTTTTCCTTCTTGGGTATCTCGACTCAGTCCAAAGACTTGCATTTTTTGGATCCGATCCGCAAACGCGTTGCCGAGTCCTGTAATGTGTTGTTCTTTGAGTCTATTTTCCTCCGTGATCTTTGCCGTCTCTTGTTTGCTGCCTCCCTTCTGCCGCTCTCTCGGCTGGGGGGGAGAAGTTGGTCTTTTCCGCCCCACCGTCCCTCTTGGCATGCCTCTTTTTCTTGCACCCTCGCCACTCCAGTTGTCCGGCTTGCCGACGCTTCCTGCCTCCCCGTCCCTACCTTCCTCATCATCATCAAGATCATCGGCCTCCCCAGTCACGTCCTTGTCCACTCCTGCGTCGTTGTTACATGTGATGCCGCCCTCGGGTTCTACCAACCGTGCCTTGTCGGCAGACCCTGCCAGGGGGGACCAACCCATGTCCATGGTCCCCCCTTGACCGGCACCGAGGATCACGTTACAAAGTTTTTACAACAAACCGCACAAGAAATGGTGGCACCTAGACCAAACTAGATCCAAAATACCATGGTGGCAGGTTGAAAAAGAAGTACAAGTGCCGTAATAACAAGTCACAGTAGTCCTAGGGGGTGAGGACGTTAATCGACCTCACCCGTCACGCTGGCGAGTGAAGCTCGCCAGCGAGCATGCTCACTCGAGGATGAAAGCCCTTGATGGCCCCAAAAAGGGCTCGAGAAAATCTGCACACCCCATAGGGGGTGCACGATATGCCACCTGCAAGGTGGCATAGTCTTGGCCTACCCAAACATTGATTTGCAGGTCCAACATAGGTCTCGTAAGCAAAAGCAAGCAAAGTTCAGTTACATCTAGGGGACAAAACTAGGTTTGCTACAAAAGCCTAAGCACAGGGTAGGACGTCAAGCTCTGGGGATGAAGAGGGAGGGCCATGCGGTTAGGATGGAGGTGACCACCTGTGAGGAGAAGGAGAACAGTGTGCCTTCACGGTTCGTCACCTCCATTCACTGTACTAGCATGCCCTGCGCACTCACGGCCACCACAGGAGGAGTATATACAGTGAGAGATTAACACGTCCCCTTGGACGGGAGTGCAGTGGGCAAGCAGCCCAATTGTTCCAATTGAACCACAAGAGAGGAGGATGATAGAGCCTTGGTGAGAAAATCTGCCAGCTGTGCCTTCCCATTGATGGTACACACCTCCACTGTCCCAGANTGGATACAACACACCATCATTTCCTACAATGCGGCGTGCGGCCCAGCTATCACTATGCACGGGTCCAGTAAATGTGTGCACGTCAAGTTCTTCAAGCAACCCAAATCCCCTCACATGCTGCCTCGCCCAAAGCCATGTATTCTGCCTCAACGACACTGCGTGCCACACAGGACTACACAGCGCAGTCCTGTGTGTCCTGTGTGTGTAGCGCCAATGCACTGCGCTATGACACAACAGTGCCCCATACACGAAACACATAACCACCCCGACTGCAAGCTGCACGGTCATGGGCATAATCACTGTCAGAATAACCATCCAGAACTGGACCTGTGGTAGGGGCAAACAAAAGACCAAGAGCGGCAGTGTCCAACACATAAGGCAACAGCTGTGTACTACGTGGTTGCTGGCTGAACTGGACGAGCACATTGACTGCACATGCAGTGTCAAGTCGTGTGGTCGAGGCAAGATATGAGAGACTGCCAGTGATCTTTCTGTAGAGTGTAGGGTCTGCGTCAGGGCCGTAATCTGTGGTGCGTGCATCTAGCAGGTGTGCGTAGACATCAGGACTCATGGGAGTCGTTTGTCGAGGAAGGTGCTGTATCAAGTGTTGAAAACATGCAGTGAGATGAGCAATGAATCGGCCTTGATGAAGAGTCAGTGTCGGTGTTGTGCAATCACGTGTGATGGTCATGCCAAGGAAATTCTTTGCCTCACAAAGGTCTGTCATTCTGTAGTGATCCGTAAGCAATGCTTTGGCTTGTGCAATGAGCATAAGGGAGGGAGACAAGATTAGCAGATCATCCACATAGACCAACAATGCAACAGGTAGACCTTCATCCCAGCGTAGAAAGAGTAAGGGGTCACACAGACTCTGTGTGAACCCACCACTCTCTAAGGAGCATCGGATTTTTTTTCCAACACTAAGGCGCTTGCTTTAAGCCATGTAGGGCCTTAAGCAGGAGCCATACCTGCCGTCCTCAAAGCCCTCAGGTTGGTGCACATACAATTCTTCTTCCAGTGGTCCATTCAAGAAAGCATTTTTCATATCCATTTGGTGGATTTCCCAGTTCTCACGTGCAGCCATTGCAAGTAAGGTACGGCTGGTTCCATACTTATCCATAGGCGCATATGTGTCTGTGAAGTCCTGTCCTGGGATCTGATGGAAACCTTT
>SZWC01001448.1:83268-105636 GCA_023375785.1 Penium margaritaceum
CCCCCCCCCCCCCCCCCCCCCCGACAGCCAGTTCACTGTCAGCCGCGGCACATACAAGACACCAGTCAGCCACAGAACCCCGCCTGGTGCTTGAAGAGCCACCGTCCCCACACCTTCAACCGACAGCACTCCTCCGGAGCCTGTCTTCACACCCTCAAATTCACGCATGGCATGCAATGTGACAAACAGCTGACGATGCGGTGACATATGATATGCGATGCAGCAGTGTCAAACAGCCATTCATGCATAGGCAGCGCATGCGTCGTGGTAATGTACGTGTGACCCAACCTCTAATCTGGTTGCTGTGAGCTGGCTGTGGGATCACGTGGATGCAGCTCCATGGGTGCGCTCCACCCTGGGGTCCATGTGGAAGAAGAAAGGGCTGCTGAGGCTCAATTGTCTAGGCGTACACCCTCTGTGCCCACGCCGGAACAGGAGTTGGTGCAGTGACGTACGAGGGCATGAAGATAGGCCCCTAGTACTGTGGTGGAGATGGAGCAGAGCCTGTTGGATACATGGGCGACTGCAACTGCTGTGGACCAAAAGTTTCCGTCCTAAAGGGTGCCGGCGCTCGTGTTCCTACAGCAGGCTATGCCGCCCATGCTGGGGGGTGTAGGTGCTGACTAGGATGAGAGAACGACGTGGGTGGCTGGCCCACCGCTGGACGTGTCTGCTGCCTAGTAGGAGTTATAATGCATTGGAGAGAAGAAAAGGCCCTCCAGTAGTGACCCGGTGGTCCTCAGTAGTTGCAGGTGTGGTTTCCTGGCCTCCTTGGCCACAGCCTCGACCCTTGTCACCTTGCCCGCATCTCCCTCCAGCACCCTCCCTTCCTCCTCTACATCCTCCACCTGAATTCTGGTGCAAGGAATGGGAGGTGCCTCCGTCCCCGTGCACAAATGAACTTGCTACTACCCCCTCATCTTCCCATGCCTCACGTTGTATAATGTCTTTGTAGTTGCGTAGCTCTTCGAACAATTCTGTCAAGTTGGTGTTCTTGATGTGGGCAACCTTTAGCCGCTGAAGTAGACCACGCTGAGATTCCTTGTACGGCTCACCAAGGTGAAGAAAAACAGGATCCAGCCACTCTAGGGTGCACCAAAACCAAGAAGACACCGACGAAGATCCATGGCGGCATCCCAATACTCAGCAACTGGAGCACCCGGCTGAGGACAAAGGTTTTCACACAAGGAAATGACCAGGGCCACCATCCCTTGCTCCTCCTTTGGGTGGCCAGGTGCTTCCACGCATCACGGGGTTGCGGGTGGCCACTATGTGGATTCTTAGGGTCCTCCCCCTTGCCTCCAAAGTGGGAATGAAAAATGGCATACAGCTGATCCTCTGGGAGCACGCGAACAAGAGCATTGAATGCTCTGAGGAGCACTCGCGGGTCGGCATCGTCGGGGGACGGGGCTAGGTAGTAGTCCTCAAGACCATCCTCCGCCGCCCATGAAAGGAAAAAGTCCTTCCATGAGAGAAAATCATGCACACCCAACAGCGGCGGCGTTAGGTCTTTATGCGACAGAACCTTGCTCAGTTTGTCCCATGTCATCCTGGTGGAGATAGCGCCGGCACCAGCACCGACACCGGTACTAACTCCAACATTCGCACCGGCCTCTCCTCGTGTAGATTCAGTTGCACTCATGGCTCCTAGCAAATTACTTGGGGACTAAGGTCACTGGGCAGATGCTATGGACCACCCCCCTTGGCCAAATAATATTTTGGCAGCAATTTGACGGACCCACTTTGGGCCCAGTTTTCTGCCGGGAGCACAAGGCTCGATAGAAACAGCTTGGGAACTGCTCAGATGCCTGTAGAGCCAGGGGACCCCGCTGTTACCTCATAAGAGGTGAAGTAGCACTTGGGCTCTCCCCCCTTGCTCCCTTTCCACCCAAAGCGTGGACCACCCCCTCTCACACTGCCACTGCTCACAGGGCGCGGCCTAGGGGTGCGGTTTTGGCACGCCTTATACCTTGCACGGCTTGCTTTCGCGGCAGCCACGCGGATCTACTTCCGTGCTCTACTTGGCCACCCATTTTTCTGCTTGGAGCCAACTCGATGCCCCACTCTCAGCAATAAAACCTTGCTCTGATACCATGAGGATCACGTAACGAATCTTTTGCAACAAACGGCACAAGAAATGGTGGCTCCCAGACCAAGCTAGATCCAAAACGCCATGGCGGCAGATTGAAAAAGAAGTACGAGTACGGTAGTAACAAGTCACAGTAGTCCTAGGGGGTGAAGTCGCTAATCGACCTCACCTATCCCGCCGGCAAGAGAAGCTCGCCAGCGAGCATGATCGCTCGAGGGGAAAAGCCCTCGACGGCCCCAAAAAAGGGCGGGAGCAAATCTGCGCACCCCATAGGGGGCGCACAATATGCCACCTGCGAGGTGGCATATTGTCCACCTCCTTCAACTCCCTTTGTTGCTATCCTCGTGTATGTGGATGACTTGCTGATTGCGTCATCCAGCCAGGAGGTTGTACAGTTGGTCAAGGCCCTCCTTCAGTCCACGTACAAGATGAAGGAATTGGGACCAGATCGAGTCTTTCTGGGGATGGAGCTGGAACGAGACCCCCCCCCCCCTCCCCCTGCCGTATGCTTCACGTTCACCAGGCCGCATATGTACGCAGCCTGGGGGAGCGCTTCGCCCCCTTGCTTTTGGTGGTGCCCACGGCATCCACTCCCATGACTCCAGCTGGCTAGAGGTTGCTGAAGACACTGGATGTGTCAAAGGTGGGGGAGGCGGTCGATGTGAAGGACTACCTCCACATGATCCGCACACTCATGTATCTAGCGACTATGACCTGGGCAGATGTTGCCTTCACCGTGAACTTCCTGGCATTGCTCTAACAGTGACCGAGAGCACGACACTTGGAGGCCGCATTCCGTGTCATCAGATATGTCCTCTCCACCACTTGCACTGGTCTGTGCTATCGAGCACAGCCATCAATTGTGGTTGATGGCTACACAGACAGTGACTGGGCACATGACACTGATGTTCACAGTCGCATAGGCTACGTCTTCCTTGTGGACGGGACCGCTGTGTCATGGAAGAGTAGCAAACATGGCTGTGTTGCACGTAACTCTAGCGAAGCTGAGTATGTTGCCCTTGGCACTGGCACTTGTGAGAGAATTTGGCTGTGTCGTCTCTTGCAACAGCTGCGTGTTCTCATTCGCTACATCACTCTGCGATGTGACAACCAAAGCACCAAGGAAATTTCTGAGCATGATGGCATGCAGCACAATCGCTCGAAGCACATCAATATTGAGCACCATTTTATGCGTGAGAGAGTGGCTGCAGGTGACGTCCAGATTGTCTGGGTTGACACGCGGCAACAGAGAGCTGACTTCCTTACAAAGGCGCTCACCAGCAATGTCTTTAAGGCTGCAGCTCATGCCGTTGGTCTGCTGAGCATCTGTGATCCGCCCGGCTGAGTCCCTATGTCCGTGTTTGCATGTGTAATGTTATGTTAGTCACACCTTTTGACGTCCGTGTGAATGTGCATTGTGTGTCAGCTGTGGGTCATGGAGGAGTTTTGGTTCCTGTGTTACAAACACGCAGTGACCTCTAGCCTCATTGCACATTCCGCACATCACTGATGCAGGAGATTCAGGGAGTTGAGATTCTGCCGCTGGCACGATCACCATTGCCGAGACATGGCTTTGGACCATGTGAACCTCAATGTCATGTCTGCTGATTCTGACCAGGTTATCTTACCGTTTGCAGACTTGATGCTAGATTTAGACACACCACGTCTTTGCCCGTGGGTAATACATTGACTTGTGTGTGAGGATAAACTAAAAGGGGAGGGGGGGAAGGGGATGGTTCGATTCACAGATTGTGGCCTGGTGGGGATTGAGCCTTGAGCTAGAGCGAGCTCACCGTTTGCTCACTCGCTTCTCCTCACCCCTCTCCCCAAGGCATTACACTTCCTACAGCTGTGACTGCTCTCTTGCCGTGAATCCTCGCATGCTTTTAGTTCCATAGAGTCTTACCACTTGTGAGGTTCTCGCAGCAGTCGTCTCTCATTACTACTCACAGCTCGTCATTACCTACTAAAAAAGAATTCATCGGCCGTAAGAATAAGATTCAGATAAAGGGGGAGGGTGGCTTCTCAACGGGCAAGAGGAAGGGGAGGGGGTAGCTTTTGACCTCCTGTTATTGGTTGGAAACACGATGATTGGTTGATTGATGGAACCCGACCTCCCTCTTTGATTTCAGTGTCATCCTTTTGATTCCAGCGGGCAGACCAGCTTCGTCACCTGTTGTTACGATCGATCGAGGTCTTTTTTGTGACGACTTCTTCTGCCTGTCTATGAACCCTATTTCCACTATTTGTCGGTACAAGTACGACCATATTTCTGCAGATTGGTGCACACCGTGATTGAACGAGCCACAGCAAGCTAGCATGAACAACATTTTTCTGAGTGTTGATGTCTTGGTATATGTTGCAATGAGGGAACTGTTTATGTAGGTTTCGGTTTCCAAAATAGACAGCTCCAAAGTATGAGAATGTATACCTGAGAAAACAAAAAATACAATGTTTGAACTTAAATAAATGAAAAAATTCAATTATGTTGGCTAGAAACAACAACAGAAATAAACGGCGCCACTAATTGGTGACCTTAATTTTTTACGCAACTATTTGAGAAATTGTAGGATGTCCTCATCTGTTGACACTTGTCATTTTCACTAGTGTGTTACAATCTCATTCATTCATGTTATCATACCACGTTATTGTTATAAGTTTTACATTGAACCTTTGACTTTGTCCCTACCGTGGTGCTGTACTGCGGTATGGTACCGCGGTACGGAAGAGGGGTACCCTGCCAGGTCAGTACCGATACCGTACTGGTACCGTAAGAATAATACAGTACCGCGGTACAACAGTACCACGGTACAAAAACGCGGTTTACCGCGCTACCAGTAGTACCACCATCAGCCCGGGTCACGATTATGTAGTGCACCTGTGTTGGTATATGGGCTTTGAGCTTTCATTATTCTGTAATGAGAGCTTCCTAGTTTGTCCCGATGGTTCCACAAATGTCAATCCTTCTGTGGCACGTATGGTGCATTTTAACCACCCATGCATGGCTGATAGAGTTTTCTCAGCAGTTGAGACCCAGGCAATTGGTAGTTTGTGCTAGTGCTCCAGGATACCCCATGATGATTTGCTGCATCTTGTCCATGACTGGCTATGCACTCTCCCCATGGTCGAGACCCAGGAAAACGGTGGTTTGTACCGGTACCTCCAGAGACCCAGTGTTGATTCATCGAGCCTTTGTTGACCTTTCTTCAGACAATGTAGTTTGCAAGTGGCCGAGACCCGGACGCCTGGTTGGATGTTACGGCATCTAGAGAGGCCTAAACTAGCCTAGCTTGGATTGTCGGTGATGCTAGTGCTTCACCGTAGAGTCAAGATGGGTTTTGGGTAAATTGCATATTTTCTTGTCGGTCAAGACCTGGCCACATGGTTGTCTGTTCCGGTGCCTCGGGGAACCTCCATTGTGTAGTTTCATGTTCTATGACATGTGTCTTCCTCTTTCGTGCCTTTATGTACAACAGGGATGACAGGGCCTGGTGGGCTGGCCGCCAATCCCCAGTACATAAGCTTTCTATAGGGCTCATTGTACTTCCTTCTGTTGTGATGTGAGTTGCCTCCGTTTGTCTTGTACAGCTTGCTGTGACTACTGGGCCTTGTCCACACTCGTGCAGATGCCTGACGCGGGCCCAGAGTGAGCCGGAGCGCCGTCTGCTGGTGATCCACACATGTTCAGCTACTGGACAGATGCTAATGCATCGTGGTTGCTTGCTTGGACCTTTTGCTACTTTCTTGTTGACTCCAGGATTTCCTTGGTAGACTGGCCATGTACCCTGTTTGCATGGTTTTGCCTTTTCTTTCCATGGCTCGATGCCAGACCTATGCATGTGACCTAGAGTAGCATCCGGCTTGAGATGCTGCATCTCTAGGATCAGATTGTTTGTCGTTCAGACACTTGAGCGCAGAGTTACCGCCAAAATAGTGGTTTTGGGCCAGTTGTACGGCAAACTGACCCTGCTGCGTGTGTCACCCATAGTGCACGGCGGCATCCATTTATGCTGTGTGCTTGTCAGTTGTCATCTCTCTTTGAAAATTGAAGGTATTGCACTTATGAGACTCTGAGCGTCTCGGCTAGCCCGATCCTTGCCCTTTCTGCACCTGCCCTCTTTGCTAGTGCGATCGCTGACTGGTCAGCGCTGCCCTGTCAATAGCAGCAGTGCTAGGTAGCTTCTTATTGTTTCAAAGCAGTGGGGCATCCCTCACTGAGCTCTGCAGCAGAGATGCAGCAGTGGGAGCAGCAGTGAGATTCATAGCTACAGCTACGGGTCCTGGGAAGACCAACTACGCCACGGTGAACCACCGCAACACATAGCAGCAGCAGAGACCTCATTGCAACAACAGCTGAAGCTGCATCATCACACCATCACCATGGAGGCAGCGGTGGGGTTTCCAACCCTGTCCACAAACAGTTCAAGCACATGGTGGTGCTGGACCGTCCGTGAAGCGTCTTTGACGTTTCATTTCAGGTCGCACCTACCACCCTCTCCGGACGCTCAAGAGCGGGACAATCACACTTGACCACCATTTTGGGCGTGTAAGAGCTCATTGGAAATCTCTAGTCATGACCTCTCCCACACATGCACTCGCGCTTTGTTTGGTGTCCTGTAGTCGACAAGAAATGAAAATTAGATCTCAAATGAAGATTTTTTTAGAATTTCGGGCAGCGAAGAAAAAGTGACGTTTTGCAGTCTTTTCAAGTTTTTTTTTTTAATCTTTTTTTGCAAAACCACCACCATTGCATTCAGCATTGTCTCCCCCATCATCTCTCCAGATTTTTCTGCATTTGGACAACCTTCATGCTGATGTCATCATTGTGGGTGATGAAATCATCACCAACACTCAGCCTATTTTTTGGCTGGGAAATCAAGTTTTGCTAATGTTTCAAACCGTCAAGAAACACATTTGGTTTGCCGATCTGACCATTTTTTCGTTCCGACCTGTCCAGCAGTCTACATAGCATTACACGAAGACGAGAGGAAGGGACCTGCTGGCGTTTCCGGCTCAGGCTCCGTAGCTGAGACCTCCCGTCCTCGCTCTCAGGCCATCGACACTCTGTTCCAGGCGCAGGAGGATATCCGACAGCAGCAGGCAGCATAGTTGACTACCCTCCAGGAGATCTTCACCATGTTGCAGAGATTGGAGCAGTCTTTGTCAGCCACATCGAGGAGTCCACAGAAGCAGGGCGTCCAGCAGCAAGGGGTGTACCCATTTTCACAGCAGCAGCAGCAGCAGCAGGGAGTCCAGCAGCTTGAAGTGCAGCTGCCATGCATCCGGCTGGAGGTACAGGCTGGAGAAGACAGCAGCACTGATGACAGCAACGGAAGACAGCCACATCCACGAGGAACTGTGGTGCCCTGTCAACAGTCTGCTGGCCCCCCATTGGTCGTTGAGGGGATGAGCCATCTTTAGTTGGGTCAGCGGACCACTCCTACCCAGGTTCCCGGTCAGACGTGCCAACCTCTCAGCGCGTCCCTCAGTGCACTTTTGATTCCCTGTGCCCTTGAGCAAGCTCCTGAGGCCGCCCTCTCCACGGAGCGCCGACTGAAGAAGTTCAAGACCCCACCACCTTGCTATGGTAGNGTCAACAGTCTGCTGGCCCCCCATTGGTCGTTGAGGGGATGAGCCATCTTTAGTTGGGTCAGCGGACCACTCCTACCCAGGTTCCCGGTCAGACGTGCCAACCTCTCAGCGCGTCCCTCAGTGCACTTTTGATTCCCTGTGCCCTTGAGCAAGCTCCTGAGGCCGCCCTCTCCACGGAGCGCCGACTGAAGAAGTTCAAGACCCCACCACCTTGCTATGGTAGCGATGTTAGATTTGATGCTTGGGAGATCCTCTTCCAGGTGTGGGCTGATGCGGAGGCCGTCTGGCCTTACAACCCAAGCCAGTACCAGACGGCCAGCCCGTTCTTGGGAAATCCTGGCACAGTTTGCAGCGGGAGCCATGTGAGGCTTGCTCTACGCCGTGTCCAAGGACATCGTGTTTGACTTGCACCCATTCTTGGGGAATCCTGGCACGGGCACTAAAGCCGATCCCTGCTGTGGCTGGGAGTTATTCCTGATTCTCCTGGCCGGGGAGACTCGTGCAACAATGGTAGCCCGCCTTTGCGAGTTTAGCTCCCTCTGGTAGGGTCGTTCAGAGTTGGGAGCAGCTTACTTGCGGCGGGTCAAGCACATCTACACTTGTCTTGGCACCATCGGCAGCTCCCAGCTCTGGGCCCTGCACACCATCATGGTCAGGGTCCATATCGATTTCATCGAGATGTCCTCCTATTTCAACCAGTTGCTTCTCACAGAGTTCTTTGGCTCTTTGGAGCTGCTCCCCTGGGCTCAACAGTACTACCTAGAGCGGAAAACTGCAAGGGAGGTTGCCTTGGCTCATCAGGCCAGTTCGCTGGTTGCCGCGACTATCGCCTCGCCGACCACCCCTCTCACGCTCAGCACCTCCACCACCACGTCCCGACCTGTGTGGGATCCTTGCAGATGGGGGAGAGTTCTCAGCACACAGTTGCTGACGTGTCCGTGCGGGCTCCCACGCATACGGCTCAGTCACCGGCTGAGGACAACTTGGCCATTCTGGTCATTGGTCTCCTGGCCCAGCCCGCTCCTGCTCCTACCAGTGGGCCTACGGATGTCTCTGGGCCTCCTGGTGACCCTCACCGTGTGCCGCCTAGTGATCCTGCGCGTGTCCCTGTGCCTACCGATGATCCTGACCCTGTGCCGCCCAGTGCCCCTGCTCCCACCAGTGCTTGTGCGCATGTCCCTGTGCATATCGGTGATTCTGACCCTGTGCTGGCCAGAGGCGGTGCTCCTCATAGTGCGCCTGCGCCTGTCCCTTTGCCTACCAGTGATCCTAACCCTGTGCCGCCTAGTACAGTTGACCTGGGCCCGTGAGCCCGGTGGTTAGCTGCATCCATTGGCGTCGGAAGCACAGCATGGGGCTGTCGGCTCGCCCAGTTGCCCCACTCCGAGCGTCCGGAGTGGCGATCCTGGTACGAAGGTCCTTGGCCTCAGTGTGGAGACAAACCACACCAAGGCGCAGTGAGCGTGGCCCATTGGCCAAGAGCTCGTCTCTTGTGAGTTTGCAGTGGCTTGCAATGCGGCATCCGACCTTGTCCCAATCGAGCCATCTTTTTGTGGCTACGATCTTGCCACTTAGTGGGCTCCTTTGCTCGCGCCTGATTCAGGCACATTGAAGTAGGCTCGCTCCCCTGAAGATGTAGCAAAGTGGTGTGCTGTGTTTGAGGATGAGCTCAGGGCCATCCAAGAGCACGGTGTCCACGAGCTTGTTGACCTTTCGCTAGGCCAGAAGGCAGTCAAGGCCAGGTGGATCTTTCATAAGAACGTGAAGCCGGACGACTCACAGGATCGCTAGGAGGCCCGCTTGACAGCCAAGGGGTTTTCCGAGGTTGAGGGTTTGGACTTTACGAACACCTTCATCCCTGTTGGCTGCATGACCACCGCTCTTGCTTTGTTCGGTGTCGTTGCCCATCACGATTGGGAACTGTACCAGATGGATGTGAACAAGACCTTCCTTCACGGTTCACTCGAGGATATCTACATGATCCGGCAACCTGGCTTTGAGAATGGTGATAAGGTCTGGCACTTGTGCAAGGCCTTGTACGGCCTGAAGCAGTCACCTTGATCAAGAGATCCCTGGCACTCTTCAGGCCTCTTTCATGGCCTCAATCGAGGGATATGCGATCAGAAGGTCATCGGCATAGACCAGGATGGCAGTGAAATGCTCAGTTGTATGCTGAAAAAACAAGGACACATCGGTGCCAATCCGCACATAGCCAGTGTGTGAGAGAGTGCCAGGGATCTCTTGAGGCCGTACAAAGCCTTGCACAAGGCCTCACCAAGAGATCCCCGGCACTCTCTCACACGCTGGCTACGTGCGGGTTGGCGCCGATCTGTCCTTGTTTGTTCAGCATACAGCTGAGCATTTCACTGCCATCCTGGTCTATGCCGATGACCTTCTGATTGCATATCCCTCAATTGAGGCCGTGAAAGAGGCCAAGGCACTCTTTCAAAACACCTACAGGATGAAGGACTTTGTTCCTATAGCCATGTTTCTCGGTATGGAGATCGTGCGTCACCGCCGAAGGCGGACACTCTAACTTCACCAAGCATGTTACGCCAGCGTTGTGGAGGAGCGGTTTGTGGACCTTCTCGGTGGAGACCCCACTGCCTCCATACCTATCACTCATGGTGGGCAGGATGCCCTGAAGGTGGAGGATCCAGCCGAGCTGGGGGAGCCGGTAGACACAACCCTGCACCTGCGCCTCATTGGCTGACTCATGTGCCTGGTTACGACCACACGTCCAGACATCGCCTTCATCATCAACATGCTTGCACAGTTCTTCTAGTGCCCTCATGTATGGGCCCTGCATACTGTTGTACAAAGGGTATGATACATGGTCTCCACACCATACCTCGGGCTCTGCTTTCATTGAAAGTGCTCGGTTGTTGTCAATGGCTACACGGACAATGACTGGGCCTGGAGTCCTGATGGGCGGAGTTTGGCCGGTTACGTGTTCCTGCTGTGCCAAGGTGCTGCATTGCGGAGAGCTCATCCAAGGCTGAGTATTCCATACTGGGGGCAAGGACTGCTGAGTGTGTGTAGCTACAGTGCCTGTTTTGTGATTTGGATCGGTCCGTACCTGAGATTGTTCTACGGTGTGACATTAAGAGTGACCTCATCATTGCTAAGAACTCTGGTATGTTCCATGCACGCACAAAGCACATTGCTGTTGAGAATCACTTTGTGCATCATCTGGTGGAGTGGCAGGTGATTGCCATCATCTGGGTCGGCAAGGACATGCAACAGGCAGAATTCCTGACAAGGGCATGGACACTTGGGAAGTTCATGGTGGCCGTTCCTTCTATTGGGTTGCATCCCTTGGCTGATGGTGGCTGAGTGTGGGGTGTGTTCATGCTAATTGTTAGACATCTCGTTCCGCGCTGTTATCAGTTGGGCACGCGTATGGACATGCGTACCATTGGGTCGTGGGAAAGTGTTGTGATGTGAGTTTTCCTCGTCTGTCTTATACAGCTCACTCTGACCACTCGGCCGTGTCCATACTCGTGCAGATACCTGACGCGGGCCCAGCTAGAGTGAGAGTGCTATCTTGTGGTGATCCACACATCTGCAGCTGCTGGACAGCTGCTATGACGTCCTGGTTGCTTGTTGGGGCCTTTTGCTAACTTTCTCTTGACTCCAAGATTTTCTCGGTGGACTGGCCATGTGTCCTGTTTGCATATTTTTGCCTTGTCTGTCCATTGCTCGATGCCTGACCCATGCATGTGACCTACAGTAGTTTCTGGCTTCAGATTGTGCACCTCTAGGATCAGACGGTGTGTTGTTTAGGTACCTGAGGGCAGTGTTACCACCAAAACAGTGATTTCGGGCCGGTTATAGGACAATGTGACCCTGTCGCGTGCGTCACCCATCGTGAGCCACAACAACCATTTATGTTGTGTGCTTGTCTGTTGTCCTTTCTCTCTGCACATTGAAGGTATTGCGCTTATGAGACTCTGGGCATCTTGCCTAGCCCAATCCTTACTGTTTCTGCACCTTCCCTCTGTGCTAGTGCAATCGCTGACTGGACAGTATGGCCCTGTCAGCAGCAGTAGCACTAGGAAGCTTTGAGGTAGCTTCTTACCTTCTTTTTCATTAATCTATGCGTTCCAAACTTAGTGAGATTTTGGCACTGTCATTCTCTCGCTCACCACCAGAGCTCGTGTGCTGTCTAGCATGGGCCTACATGCCCCTGGACAATATCAAGATGGTATCAGAGCACATGGAGGCTGTGTGAGCGGCAGAGCAGTATAACAGGTTGGAAACGCAGGTTAGGTGTGCCATGTGGTCCCACACAAGCATAAGAGCGCAAAAACAGCAAACATGCCAATGAAAACAACAAGGATGTCCTCCCATCGATTTTTGGGTGTAAAACAAGGCCACCGGGTATTGCTGCAGCTCCTGTACAGACGGCAACACCCAATCAACAGCAGCAGCCCCAGCAAACATCTTTCACTGGGTGTGTGGCTTGTGAGTGAACTCGGTAACTAGCATGCAATTAGCGTGCAAGCAGCTTGCACAAGGAGTGTGCTACCGGTGTGCAAGAAAACTGCATGCAGCTTGTGAGCATCGCTTGGAGACACATGTTTATCTATGCATGTGTTTGCAGTAGAAACAAGCAATCTGCAGCAGCCAGCAGCAGCAGCAGCACCACGAAGCAGCGTGCAAGCAGTTTCAGCAGCAAACGTACGTATCAGCAACAGAAGCAAGCAAAAGCATTTGAAGTAGTTAAATTCTGCAGCAGGAACAACAGCGCCAGCACCATTGCAGCTTGTACACGCAGCCGACAGCAGCGAGCAGCCGTAGCAGCAACATTGAGTAGCAACATCAGTGTTGTGCATTTTCAAAAGCCCAATAAGCCTTGCACTTGCATAATGCACCCCAAAGCTGGGATCCTGCACCTAGATGGCAGTAGCTGTAACAGCATCGGCGGTTGCAGTAGCAACAGTGGCCGGATCAATATTGCAGAGCTGGTAGATTTGGCAAGTCAGCAAGTCTGTGTGGAAAACTGAGCACTCCTGCTCGGAAGCTCTGTGTCATCAGTCCGCACGACAGCCCCTGACGTCGGTGATCGACATTCTCTCCTCGTCGGCACCTTGCATGGAGGCAGCCAGCAAACATGAATGGCTTTCACATGGGTAAATAATCATCCATGCGATCGTGGGTGGTGGCCGGTTGCCATTTGTTCCTCATGCCGAACTTGACCCGGCCACATCATGTGAAAGAAAAAGAAAAAACGTCAAGGGGGAAATTGAGAAAGCCTGGATACTTGATTACCCAAAGGGTAGTTTTGTAACCTTCTGGCAAAAAAAAAATCCTGCTTTCTTTAACTTCAACACAAAAAAAAAGGGTTCACAAAAAAAGGAAAATTTGTCTCCCTGATATTCCTTTTGTTTACTTTATTTTTTACTTTCTTTTTGTTCCATTATGTTCTCTAGGTCGTTCCACCAACTGGACACAGTGCTAAGTCATCACACTCTTCTCTTGTATCACACCTGTCGGACACCACTCCCACCTCACACCGTCCCTCTTGGCACAATGATGCCACGTCCAGGGCCACCTCCTGGATTTTCCTCACACATGCGTTGTTTATGCCGCCTAGAGATAAATTTCTACACTCTTACCCTCTTCCTCTACGACCCTCTAATATGCTGAGACCACAGCCGGGATCCCCACCACACGATCTTCCCCGCAATGTCCTCTCGTGGCCGACTTGTGCACCGCCGGGAGCCAACACATCCCACGCTCTCTCTCATCACTACTTGCCCTCAGGCACAGTGATCCTACCGCCGGCACCGCCACCTCGTGGAGTTGCTGGCCAGTAACTTCTGTGGTCAGCTTCTTCACCACCGGGAGAGAGAGTTCTTCTTGCCTCGTCATGTCATCCACCTACTGGCACAGTGACCCGGCCTCTGGCTTCACCGTCTCATGGGTACCCTGGCCAGCCTCCTCAGTGGTCGGATTCTACACTGCCCTGAGCAGATACTCTATAAGCCTATCCGTGTCATCAGCCTGACAGCATGGTGATTGGACGGCCTCCACCTTCTGGCCATTTTTTTTCCGTGGTCATTCTCATCACCACAGAGAGACAGCATTCTTCACGCACATCTGCATCATCAGCCGCCTTTGAGGGTTCTGATGTGGCCTCCAGCACCACCTCTTTGTAACATAGCTGGCCAGTCACTCGTGTGGGCAACCTCTATGCCGCCGGGACATGTCACTCTTCATCCTCATTCTTGTGATCCCCATGCCATATCATTTGGGAGCAGGAACAACGCTTCGTGGATTTTTGTGCCACTTATGTGGAGATAGAAGCCATGGTTGGCGCCAGTGTCATCAGCGCCCTAGTGAGTGGTATCCATCCTGGCTCTATCCTGTGCCCCTCCTCCTCTTCCACGCCTGGCAGACCTCCAGCACTCAGCCGTACCCTTTACTGGACCTCTGGCGATATTGTATACAGAGCTTCAAGGTGTCAGGCACATGTTGTAGCAGCTCGTTGACCATTTCTTCTCAGCACTGGATGACTCATTCCGTTCGCCATCAGAGTCACCTCCTTTTCCTTCACCGTCTTCTTCCAGCTTATCTTCTACAATTGGTCCGGACCTTCCTTCTCAGCCCATCCCTCTTCTCGCCATCCTCCACTCCACTGGTGTCATGCTAACAATGGATGAGACCCTCTCCACTGACTTCTCTAGCAGAACTCATTCTCGACAATGTCTTTGGCGTTCGTCTTGTCATGGCCGTCTTGTCAGTGGCACGTCTCTATCTCCACCAGCCTCTGTCATTAGACCAGTTGAAGGGGGCTGTGTGCATCTTTCCAGTTCAACATCGATTGTGACAGTGAGCATTGAGGTTGGAGCAGGAGCACCTGGTGCTGTCCTTACTGTATCAGTTGGGGTACACAAAAAGGCACCAGCTGTCAAATCTGTTGCATGTGCTGCACAAATAGCATCAGCATCTGCAATATCAGCTTCATTTACAACATCTACGTCTTCAGTAGCGTAGATTGCGCCAGTATCACTGCAACATCTACATCAACAGCAACATTGGAAGCATCAACCGCTACATCATCTGTGTCAGCTGCACCAGCTGCACCTGTTGTACCAGCTGTCCCACCTTCTGCATCTATTTCATTTCCATCGTCAGCATCCTTTCCAGCATCTACAACTTCAGCAGCACTGGCAGCATCACACACTCCATCATCTGTGTCAGCTGCACCAGCTGTACCCATTGATGTAGCCACCCGATCTCATACATAGGCAGTGCCATCATCACTTGCAGTATCTACATCTTTAGTAGCACGTAAATTAGGAGTATCATCTGCAGTGTCTAGATCTCCACCTCCAATATCATCGACGATACCAGCTACATCAGCTATGACAGATGCACCAGCCACAGTAGCTACCCCACCTACAACTTCAACAGCATCGATAGCATCAGTGTTCTCTACAACACCTGCTCTGTTTACACTACTAGCTACCTCAGCTGTGACAGCGGTACCAACTGCACTAGCTGCTCCATCTACTTGTACAACGGTAGCATCATCAGCAGCATTGGCATCATCAGCAGTGTCTATTGTCAACCGGCCTAAGGCAAACAGACTAGAAAACATGGCCGACACAATATCACCTGCCGTCCGCTCCTAGCATTTCAGCTAGGAGAAGATATCACCCTCAGGATCATGGTTCCAAACTGAGCAGCTCCTAGGCAATCACTTGCTAGCAACTGTGTCCACTTAACACTTGGTACCTTTCGCGCGAGGTGCTACTCGATGACTTACTCCTGGGGTTTAGACCAACCAGTGTCTTCTTTATACTGTTCCTTAGTTGGACAACTCTGTGAGGAGCATCTAAGGCCAGAATGTGTAATTAGGATGAGGAATGAACCTGGTACATATAGTCCTAGGCCTGGCGTCTGAGGTGAGTGGGTAGTGGCACTTTTGGGGTGGCCACTCCACACCACCTCAACAGCTCACCAATTGACGCATCTACTGACCGCAAAGTGGCACATCCTCCTCATGCATGGAGAAATATTGAAGAAACTTCCCCTGTGCAGGAAGGTGAAAAACCTTCTTGCGCACATCAAGGCTCAATCACAGGACCTGTTGTCCCAAGGTCCAGCATGTTATCCATTGCGCTACACGTCCAGTGTCTTGCTTGGACTTGCACCACCAACAAGGTTTGGGAGACGTACTCCAAAGGAGCAGCGCATGCCCAACCTGTTTGTTGATCCATAGCAGTGGCCATGGGGCATAAAAGAACAACAATCTCTCCCTTGCACCTCAGGCCACCTGCTGTGGTAATTTTGAACCCATAGATCTGTGTTGTGTTTGTGCACGTCAGCTGTCTTGGTCTTTAGTTTTCATCTTGTGCGTCCACCATGCCGATTCCTCAAGCGCCCGCAATATGCAAGTCACTGTGGTTTTGTCAAGAATTCTGCAAGCATTTTCTTGGTTGTGACGTGGTCTAGTTCCATTTTCTTGGTTGAAATGTGCTTTGTACGCCGGGAGATCATGTCTTCCTTTGCCATAGCAATGGCACTGTGGTTGTTGATGCGGATGACCGTTGCTTCCTCATGTGGTGCCTTGATCTCATCAAGCAAACTGCGAAGGCACTGCTCGCACACTTCGGAGAGTGCGATCTACTCCGCCTCAGCAGTAGAAAGCGAGACGCAGTCCTTCTTCCTGCTTGCCCACGAGACCGCACCACTGTTGAGAAGGCAGACAAAACCTGAGGTGGACTTCCTGTTAATCCACCCTCCCCAGTCTACATCACTGCAACACGTCAGTCGCAGCGAGTCTGATCCTTCTAGACCTCCAAACCGAAGTCCCACGTGCCGAGTCTTTTTTAGGTAGCGAAAAATCCCCTTCACGGCTTGCCGGTGTTTTGGCCCACGGTTGGCCACAAACCTGCTCACCTGGCCCACCGCATAAGCGATGTCAGGTCATGACCCCACCCTCGCATACATGAGGCTCCCAATGGCGGACTGGTGCGTAATGATTTGCATCTCCCGCCGGTCTGCCTTGTTGCTTGGTGACATGGAGAAGGAGAGCTTGCAGTCGGAGACCATGGGGGTGCTGACGGATTTGCAGTTCTCCATGTTGTAGCGCATCAAAACATCCATGATGTACTTGGTCTGGTTGAGCTCGATGGTGCCTGCTTTGCGGTTGCGGTGAACAGCAATCCCAAGGTAGTACTCAAGAGGACCCATGTCTTTCATCTTGAGCCTGCTACTCAGCTGCTTGTTGAGGTCCGCAAGGGCCTCATGAGTGGAAGAGCACATCATCAAGAAGTCAACATACAATGCCACAAGGAGCATGCCACACTCATCCTCCCGCACATAGACACTATGGTCTTTCCTACAGTGTGCAAAGGAGAGCTCAGCCATGAAGCTGTCCATTTCCTTGTACTAGATCCGGGGGGCCTGTTTCAGGCCGTACAACGCCTTCACCAGCTTGTACACCTTATCCTCGGACGTTTGGACACCTTTCGGTACCTCCATTAGCACCTCCTTGTCGAGCTTCCTGTAAAGGAAAGCTGTCTTCACATCCATCTAGTGGATCTCAAGGACTTTGGTGGCACTGACGGCCAACAGGGACCTGATGGAGGCAAACGTGAAGACCGGTGCAAAGGTCCCATCATACTCAGACCCTGCGCACTGAGAGAATCCCTTCACCACGACCCTTGCCTTGTACTTGTCGATGCTGTTATCTTGCTTCCATTTAAGCCTGAGCACCCACTTTGGGCTCACCAAGTGAGCGTTTGTGGGTCTGTCCACCAGCACCCATGTGCCATTTTCTTCGATGGACACAAGATCACAGTCCATTGCCTCCTTCCAGTTGGCCGCATCGGGCCTTGCCAGTGCCTCAGCCACAGTGAGTGGCTCTCCCTGAGCCAAAAAAGACCAGCTCAGTTCATTCCAGCTTCCGGTGTTACCGTCGTACGTTGGAGTTTGTTTTCTCAGCCGTGTGCTGCGACGATGCATTGTTGGTGGATCTTCGCTTTGTTGTTGGATCTTCAAGGCAGCCAGTAGCACAGGAGGCCTTTGCTCCTGTGCTACTGGCTGCCTTGAAGTTACATTTTCCTCTTATGAAGAGCCACTGGCCTCTGAACTGGTTTCAAAGGCCTTGGACGTCTCCGACTCTGTGTTGGAGCTCGCCACTGTGTCAGCCTACGCAGCCACTCTCCCTGCCACACCACTCTTCTTCACAACCTGTCGCACTGGCACCACTTGCCAGTTTTTGGGAGCTTGATCTCCTGACTCCAGCAGCACCAACCACTCTCCCTGTTTTGGAGCTTGCGTGGGATCAAGCATCTCTTCCTTCTCTTCCTGGTTTCCTCTCGTCAAAGGTTACGTCCCGGCTGGTGATGAGTCTTCTTCCTGCCAGGTCCCACAAGCGGTAGGTCTTGTGGGCCATCTCATAGCCCACCATAATTCAATTTTGTGCTCTTGCATCCAGCTCGCCGGCACCCTCACCCGCCTGAACCTTTGCCCATGCGCTACAGCCAAATACTTTTAGGCGTGATGCGTCCGGTTTCTTCCTTGACCATACTTCTTGTGGCTTCATCAGTTGCTTGCCCTTTCTCTTTTTGCGCCTGCCCAGAGCAGCCGCAGGAGTCAGATTGACATGATAGCATGTCGTTCTTGCCGCTTCCGCCCAGAACCGCGGTGGAAGTTTTGCATCAAAGAGCATGCTACGCACCATACCGATGATGGTCTGGTTCATCCGTTCGGCCACACCATTACTTTGCAGCGTGTAGGGCCTTGTGGGCTGGTGGTTGATCCCATGTTGCCGCAACCAACCCTTGCATGCCTCATTTTCTCCGCCGCTGTCGCTTCGCACTACTTTGAATTTCTTTCCAATCTGCCACTCGACCATGGCAACAAACTCCTGCAAATTCTCTTTAACCTCTCCCTTGGTTTTGAGGAAGTAGATCCACACCTTGTGGCTGTGGTCATCGATGAAGGTCAGAAAACACATGATACCACTGTTTGACGCAGTACGAAAGGGTCTGCACATGTCGGTGTGAATCAGGTCAAGGACTGCTTCTGCGCACCGACCGTTACGCCCAAAGTGCGCTCGCTTTGTCTTGCCTTGGAGGCAAGGCTCACACAGGCTGCCACACCCAGCCGCATCCTTCATGCATCCATCCATGCCGCAGACCAGTTGTTGTTGCTGGATGACTTGGAGCGTTCTATTTGCAACGTGCCCAAAGCATCTATGCCAGAGCTCATCGTCTTTTTTCCTTTGCGGCAGAGGATGCCTTCTCAGTTTCCGGTGGTGTGCTCTCCTGCATTGGTGCCGTGACCGCTGCCTCCACTGCACCTGCATGTCCATCTTCTTCTGAGATTTTCTTTGTGGTTGTCTGTAGTACATAGAGCCCGTCAACCCGTGGGACCTGTGCCACGAGATCTTTGTTGGCGTAGAGGACCTTGATTTCCTCATTCATGGTGATGACCGTCTTCTTCTGCGTGAACACCACCGTCATGTCGTTGTCCGTGATTTTTGACACAGACGAGAGGTTTTCCGCAAAGGAGGGCATGTAGACTACATCACACAGCTGCAGATCCCTCTCCGCACCATTAAGATTGATGCTCACCAGCTTGTATCCAACACCAATTGCATTCATAATGCTGTCGTTTGCACATCTGAACCGCCGATCAGTGGGGGCGATGGAGATGAATCCAGCCTTGCCGTTGCTAGAGTGGTTAGGTGATTAGTGCCGGAGTCAAGCCCAAAGGCTCGTGAGCTGAGCAGCGCCGTGCCCTTTGTTGCAGACGTGCTTTGCGCCATCATGCTTGTGGCTTCTTTGCCACCTTTCTTACTGCCTTTGTTCCCATCGCTTCCGCCGTCTTCCTTCTTTGGCGACCTGCACTCTCTTGCCCAGTGCCCAGGTTTGCCACAATTGCGGCAGTTGCCCTGTCACTTGGGAGCCTTGCCGCCATTGTTGCCTCCGCCACCGCCACTTCCATTGCCGCCTTTCTGACTAGAGGCTGACCCTTTGCTCCCGCGGCCACCGTAGCATACGGCATCAGCTAAGAAGTTAGCCTTACTTCTGCTGCGGTGCATAGCCTCGTTTCACACGTACTCAGACATTGTCGTGTACGTCAGGTCATCCTCCTTCCAATCGCCCATGACAGTGATCATTCGGCTCCAGCTCTCCGGTAGTGCCATGAGGAGGATCATGGCTTGCATGTTTTTGTCAAGGTCCCAGTTCATCTAGCAAGACTTGCCAAGGAGTCCTTCAAACTCCTGTAGGAAATTGGGGATTGATTCCCCCTCATTCACCAGCATGCTGATCAGCCATTGTAGGATGAGTAATCTGTTTACGAGGGAGGCGGATTGGTGCACACTCTTCAACTCGGCATAAGCATCCGAAGCAAGTGTGAACCCCGCAATGACAGGAACATACTTCTTGGCCACCGCGTTGGTGAAGAGTGACATGACAAAATCATTCCGTTCAGTCCATGTCTCGTGCATTGATGAACCCTCCGCGGGAACCTGCTCCTCTTCTTTCAGAAGCTTGATGAATCCCTTCACTTTTATTGCTAGTTCAAACTGCCATCTCCAGAGTGGGAAGTCGTTCCCCTCAAAGACGGGGATTCCTCCTAAAGATCCAAGACCTTGTGGCAGTGCGGTAGCAATCAAGGTTTCTCCTGTGGTCTACCCTGTGGTAGCCACTGTTGAGTTTGAGGACTGCCCTGTGGCAGCCTGTCTTGCATCTGAGGACTGTCCTGTGGCAGCCCCCACTGCTCCTGATGGGCCAGCCATTTTGGCTGCCCTTTTCTGCGTCCGGTGTCTCCACTACGTTGAGGCCAATGTAGGCTGATATTAGCTGATTTTTGCTACCGGTGTCAAGGTGCAGTTCCATTTCTTACCCCTTCAGCCAATGTTTCTCTGCAAACAAAGAGGACAGATCACAATAGCACACCCAGGGTCTTGCCTCCAAGGGCACAGCTTGTCCTGGTTGGGACACAAGGGCCGTGCCTCCAAGGGCAGAGCTTGTCCTTGGTCCCTGTGTGCTAGGTGCAAGTTCAGCTGTTGGGGCTAATGGAGCAGATGGAGCTGATGGAGTTGATGGAGCTGACGTGCACACTTGGAGAGAGCGTACCAGAGTTGAGCAAAGCGTGCCTTGCAACTGGTCAGTGTGGGCCCATAACCCTTTGTCAACCGGCCTGAGACAAACGGACTAGAAAACAGGGCCGACACAACAGCACCTGTCGTCTGCTCCTAGAATTTCAGCTAGGAGAAAATATCATCCTCAGGATCACGGTTCCACACTGAGCAGCTCCCAGGCAATCACTTGCTAGCAACTGTGTCCACTTAATACTTAGTCACTTTCGCGCAAGGTGCTAGTCAAAGACTAACTCCTGGGGCTTATACCAGCCAGTGTCCTCTTTATACTGTTCCTTAGTTGGACAACTTTGTGAGGAGCATCTAAGGTCAGATTGTGTAATTAGAATGAGGAATGAGCCTGGTACATATAGTCCTAGGCTTGGCGTCTAAGGTGAGTGGGTAGTGGTACTTTTGGGATGGCCACTCTACACCACCTCACCAGCTTGCCAATTGGCGCATCCACTGGCTGCCAAGTGGCACATCCTCCTCGTGCATGGAGAAACTTCCAAGAAACTTCCCCTATGCGGGAGGGTGAGAAACCTTCCTGCGCACATGAAGGCTCGATCGCAGGACCTGTTGTCCCAAATTCCAGCATGCTATACGTTGTGCTACACTTCTGATGTCCTGCTTGGACTTGCACCACGAACAAGGTTTGGGGACTTGCTTCAAGGAAGCAGTGCATGCCCAACCTGTTTGTTAATCCATAGCAGTGGCCACGGGGCATAAAAAGAACAACATATATATCTACACTTCCTGAATCATTTATGGTACTAGCTGCATGAGCTGTAACAGCTGCACCAGCTGCGGTAGCAACTCCATCTGCAGCTTCAACAGCATTAGAAGCATTAGTATTTACTACGGCACCTCCCTTTTTTGTAGTACCAGCTGACTCACCAGTGACAGCTGCACCTTTGGTGTCCACTTCACCATCTGTGTACACTTCATTTAGACCCTTGGCTTCATCTTCACAGTTAGATTCATTCGACTTCGCTAGCTGCATCGCTGATGTTGGCACCTTTAGTAGCATAGGATGCTATGGCAGTGCCTATGACAGAAGCATCTGCTACATTCCTAGTGTCGACAGCATCAGCCGCATCTACACCGTCTTCTCCATCTCCAACATCATCATCTTCAACAGCATCAACTGCATCAGCGACATAATCCCTATCAGGTGTCTTTGCCTCATTGTCGATGTCAACATGTTTAGTAGCATTTGATGCATTAGCATCGTCCGCACTTTCAGCAGCGTCATCTGCTCCAGATGCTACATTAGCTGCATCTACTGCATCAGTTAGAGCACCTACATCATCTACAGCACTAGCAGCATCAGTTTTGTCTGCTTAACTAGTACCACCAGCTGTATCGGCAGTACCAGCTGCACCAGTTGTATCATCTTTATTGACATCATTCACACCATCTCTGGAATTAGCTGTGTGGACGGCATCAGCTCCATAAGCAACATCAGCTGCATCGGCAACATCTGATGCATCAATAGTATTAGCTTCATCAGCAGCATCAGTAGCATCTGATGCATCGGCGCATCAGCTACATCAGTAGCATCGGCCACATAGAT
>SZWC01001448.1:108706-128475 GCA_023375785.1 Penium margaritaceum
TTCCCGTTCGTGCCTATTGATGCGACAGGGATAATGGGGCCTGGTGAGTTAGCCACCAGTTCCCAGTACATAATCTCTTAGTAGGCTCATTGTACTTCCTTCTCGTTCGTTAATCTATGTGTTTGAGACTTGGCCATGCTTAAGGCTGTCATTCTCTAACTTACCACTGGAGCTCGTGTGCTGTTTAGTATTTGCTTGCATGACCCAGAATGATACTAGCAATCTGGGATTTTGGCATGCACCCATGCATCTGACTAAGAGGATTGATGGTGTGGCACTTCGTGACACTGGTTATGTCCACACCGATGCCATACACAGCATAATTTTCCTCCAGCCTACCATTGGTCTCTCACCCTCCACCTTGGCTTTCCCTTGCTCCGCTGACTGTTTGGATTGTGGGTATGGGAAGATGCATCACTCAGCTTACTATTCCTCTTAGACTCAGTCTATTTATCCTCTTGATTGTGTGCATGTGGACATCATGGACCCTTTTCTCAATTACCTCGTTGGGATGCTGGCCGCTATTTCTTGTGCCTCACTGATGACTTCTCCCAATTTCAGTGCGAGTTTTGCTCTTCGTGAGAAGAGCAACGCCTGTTCCGTCATTGAATTCTGGCTTGTTCAGGCTGAGCGTGCCTGTCAACGCTCCCTATGTGGCCTTTGTAGCGATTGTGGCAGTGACACCACCCATCTCCTTGATTCCTGTGACCTGTGCTTGGAGACTTATTCTCCGTAAACACCCCAATAGAATGGTGTTTCCAAGCATTGGGATCATACGCTCGCTGATGGCATTCTCACTCTTTTGTCCGATTCTGGCCTACCGCCCCTCTTTGCCTTCAAGGCCATGAGGTACATGACTTGGGTCTGGAATAACGTTGCACACGGTCCTCTCAATGGAACTGTCACACCCTTCGAGCGTTGGCATGGCCATCAGGCTTACCTTCGTCTATCTCGCTCCTTGGATAGCATTGTGTCCGTCTGGCTCCCATAGGATTCGCGCGACGAAATGCTCTCCCCTCAAGGCCACATATGCCCCTTTCTCAGTGTGTTTACGCAATCTAAAGCTTGGTACTTTTAGAATGTGTTCATGAGCGTTTCATTGAGTCCTATGATGTTCTATTCTTTGAGTCTTTGTTCCTTTGTGACCTCAGTCGTCTGTTGCCTGCCACCTCCCTTTTGCTTTTCACTCGGCTAGAGGGGGGAGTCGGTTCTGCGACCCTTGTAGTTCTTGCTACCGCTTCGCCGCAGCTTGCACCCTTGTTGCAGTTGCTATGTCAGGTCATGTTTCTATTCTGTCCACATCATCCAGCTCATCTGGCATGCCGCACTCCCCTATCATGGACTCTGTCCCATCCGCGCAGGTCTCTTTCCCTCGTTCCTCAGTGGCTCCATCCAGCCCGGTCACTCCCATTGTATCCAGCCCACACCCGGATGCAGTGGGTCTACAGCCGACACCAAAAGAGTGATGCTACATTGGCAGTTCATCTTTGGTGATGGCTGAGCGATAGGCTCATCACACCCTTCACACGTTCCAATTGGATTGTGGTGGTGAGTTCTTGGACAAGATAGACACGTTCTTTGCTAAGCACGATGTTTATCACCAACTCTCAACCCTTGCTACACCGGACCAGAACGATGTGTCCAAGTGTTGGAGCTGCACTGTGGAGGATGCGGTGTGTGCCATGCGGTCTAAGTGCAATCTTCCATATGCCTTTAAGGGCTTCTCCTATATGACGTGGGTCTTGAATCGCCTTTCACATGGTCCCCTTCCAACCCATGTCATGCCGTACGAGCTGTGGTTTAATCATCGTGCCAATCTCTATCTTGCTCGTGTCAGTGGTTCTCTAGCCTGCGTCTAGTACATCAAGGACCAACAGAGGTCCAAGGTCTCACCTCGGGGTCACATGGGTGCCTTCCTTGGCATTTCCCGACGGTCTAAGGCCTGCCGCTTTTGGGACTCTCCTTGTTTGAGTCAAGTCTCGCGGCGCTCTCTTCTTTGAGGCTCTCACGAGGTAAAGTTAATGGAGGGATCTTTACACACTGGTTTTTCAGTGCATCCCTTTGGTGTGTGACTTTGTCCTATATGAATCATTTGACCCCTCTTAGTGCAATATTCTTTCCTANGCACGATGTTTATCACCAACTCTCAACCCTTGCTACACCGGACCAGAACGATGTGTCCAAGTGTTGGAGCTGCACTGTGGAGGATGCGGTGTGTGCCATGCGGTCTAAGTGCAATCTTCCATATGCCTTTAAGGGCTTCTCCTATATGACGTGGGTCTTGAATCGCCTTTCACATGGTCCCCTTCCAACCCATGTCATGCCGTACGAGCTGTGGTTTAATCATCGTGCCAATCTCTATCTTGCTCGTGTCAGTGGTTCTCTAGCTTGCGTCTAGTACATCAAGGACCAACAGAGGTCCAAGGTCTCACCTCGGGGTCACATGGGTGCCTTCCTTGGAATTTCCCCACAGTCTAAGGCCTGCCGCTTTTGGGACCCTCCTTGTTTGAGTCAAGTCTCGCGGCGCTCTCTTCTTTGAGGCTCTCACGAGGTACAGTTAATGGAGGGATCTTTACACACTGGTTTTTCAGTGCATCCCTTTGGTGTGTGACTTTGTCCTATATGAATCATTTGACCCCTCTTAGTGCAATATTCTTTCCTATATGGAATGGCAGACCTCCACATAAATGTGAGGGGGTCCAGTGCATGAAGACAGTGTATGAGGGCAGTGAGCTTGTTCCCCATGAAAACATACACTAGTTATGCACTCAGTGCATGATATTGTCTTTTATGGGACCTCTGACCCCCACTCCTGTAGTCGGGTCTAGTGCGTGGGGTTAGTGCATGAGGGAAGTGCGCTCGGTTCCCATATAAAAATGCATCTATGACGCACTTAGAGCATGACTTTGTCTTACATGAAACGTATGATCCCCATCCCTATGGGGGGTCTTGTGCGTGGAAGCTGTGTAAGAGGGCAGTGCACTTGTTCTCCATACGGAATTACACTTATCTCATACTGAGTGCATGACTTTGTCCTATATGGATCATTGACCCCCACTCCTATGGGGTCCAGTACGTAGGGCTAGTGTATGATGAAAGTGCTCTCGTTCTCCATACATAAATACACAAATCACGCACCCACTACATGATTTTATCTTATGTGGAACCTTAGAACCCCACTCCTATGGAGGGGGATCAAGTGCGTGGCATCAGGTAGATTTGGCTGGCCGGCATCGATTTTCATTGCCTAGACATCTTCAGGAGGCACCGCGATGTTTGCGATTTTTCCATCGAGCGACTAGGATTTGCCTCCTGATGTTGGGAAAACTGTGTATCACCACGCGAGTACTCGTGAGTACATGAGTTTTTCCATCGCAAGTAATCTTCGCGATGGTACCAGAAGAGTTCGCACCACTCATCCACGATTTTGCAAACATCGTCCATGAAGAACTCCCAAAAACCTTTCCTCCTCAATGAGACATCGACCATCGCATCAAAATGAAGCTAGACAGAAGACCTACAGTTCGTGGGGCCTATCGGATGAGTGATCATGAGCTGAACAAACTGAAAAAGCAACTTGACAAGCTGCTCAGACAGGGGTTCATCCGCCTATCCACATCACCATACGCTGCACCAGTACTGTTTGTAAAACAGAAAATTGGTGAGTTTAGGATGTGCGTTGACTCTCAGGCGTTGAACGAAGCTACCATAAGAAACCACTACCCTCTTTTTCAAGCTGACGAGCTTTTTGACCAACTCCGAGGGGCTCGAATTAACAAAAACGACTTGCACAGCGTTTATCACTTGATACGCGTGGCAGACGCCAACATCAAGAAGACGACATTCCAGACCCGCTACGCTCACTTGCAATTCACGGTAATGTTGTTCGGACTTATAAATGCCCCTGCAATGTTCATGGTTGCAATGAACTGTTGAAGAATTGCCCCTCCGCATGCCCAAGTGCGGTGCCGGGAGGCGCTGATGAGCCGCCAGAAAATGAAAACTGCGCTCCGGCGGATCTTGCGATTTGAAATTTGCTCGGATCCTAAAATTGAGGATTGCTCCTGAAATTGGACAAGTCGCTGAATCCGGTGGAAGTTGTTTCGGCGGAATCGGACAAGTATCGAGGGAGATATGGCTTTCCAAAGTTCGGGTATGCACAGCGGCTCTGGGAGCCGGCTGCGACTCGAAATCCGGTGGATAATCGACCGGATTGAGTAACAAAAATACCATCTGGAAAAAATGCTCCGATAGGCCTGCCGAGGCGACCGGTGGATGATCCACCTGATCCGGCGGATCATCCACCGGATATAGTAGTGCAGGTTGTTACTGAGGGACTTAGCCAAAATCCTGGCTTGACGTCCGAAACTCAGAAGTACGTTTTGTTACTCGGGGACTTGGTCAAAATTCTGACTGCAGGTCCGCGGACAGGTTTCGAACCTCGTCACACCCCATCACCAAACACGACCCAAAAGCGGGTAGGGTACGTGGAAACAGTGCAGGAGATCCCCACACCATGTGCAATGGGATATGCGCCTTGGGAAAGGCGCTTCACACGTGAATGAAGGCGCCACGGCGAGTGGTGGCGTCAGGCTTCTGTGGTGGGTGAGACCAACGCTTCGGCAAGCATAACTTGAGCTACGCTTGGCCGAATCGCGCGCGGTTTGGTGCATCAAAAAGCTCATGACTAGCCCTATAAATGTTGTTATCATGTCCATGTTCAAAAACCAAAAACTAACGCAAAATGACGTTATTCCCTTCGCAAACTGACTGTCTCTAAATTTCTGCTCACATAGCGTGAGGCGACCAGAAAGCTCATGCTCAGTCTCAGATTCGCCCAAAACAGTAGACGTGAACCACTAGAGGCGATCAGACAAACGTCGGGACCGCACCAAGCGGATCTCAACCTGACAAAGGGTTATGGGCCCACGGGTCTGAACGCCTCCAACGTTCACGTCTTCCGCAGCGCACGGGATCGTCATCTTGGACGTCGCTGTGAAGTTCTGAGAACTCGTCGGAGTAGCAGCTGCGCACATGGCGCAGAAGGAGACGCAGCCCATTCAGAAGTATGCGGGCGGCCCGGGTTTCGGGCTATGGAGGTGGCAGTTTGAGCTGCACCTCTCGCATAAGGGGCTGCTAGACGTCATGTTGGGAAAGGAGGTGCTCATAGAGGCGACTGCTACGGACGCGGAGAAGCAGGCCTTCGAAAAAAAGAACACGGAGGCGCTCATGCTCCTGGTGTCCGGGACAGCCGAGTCGCAGTGGGGCTACTTCCAAGGCTGCAAGCTGGCAGCCAAAGCTTGGCAAAAGCTCTGTGCCATCCACTAATCCAAGTCGCTCGCGATGAAGCGGCTCGTCACGGTGAGAATCGAGGAGGGAGATGATGTCATCTCCGCCATGCAGCAGATCGAGTCGCTCGCCTCGCAATGCAATGACGTGGGGTGGAAGATCGACACGCAGCTGCAGGCGATGGCCCTCCTCATGGCCCTACCTAACAGTTGGGGTCCACTCATCACCGTTCTTGGAGGATGGTCGGAGGAAAAGCTCACCTATGGCGCGGTCGCAGAGTACATCCGCAACGAGGCGTAGCGCCGGAGCTGCGGGGAGTCCTCGTCTTCCTCATCGGCCCTCGTCACCAAAACACGTGGTGGCGGAAGCGGGAGCCGAGGAAGTGGCGGAAAGGGCGGCGGCAAGAAGGGCGCCAAGAAAGGTGCGTGCCGAAATTGCGGCAAAGAGGGCCATTGGGCCCGTGAGTGCCTGGAGGAGGCAAAGACCAGCGGCAAAAACAGCAAGGGTAGGTCGCTCCTCAACAGCAACAAGAATAACTTCCTCAAGAAGGCCAACAGGCGGTGCCTGGATTCCGAGGCCGAGGAGCACACCCAAGTCGAGAAGATGGGATTCGTCACCTACGAGAAGTCCTCCAAGTCGATGGTGGTCGCGAACGACAAAGTCGAGCCGGCGGCCGGCCAAGGCGACGTGGAGGTGGAAGTCGTGGTGGGCGGTAAGAAGGAGCTGTGCACAATTCGTGAAGTGCAGCACGTCCTCGGCCTGGCTGACATTTTGAGTGTCAGCCGCTTGACAGACAAGGGGTATGAGGTGCAGTTCCGCAGAAAAGGCGCAGTGGTGCGCATTGACGGTGACGGTGAGGTCGTGCTGGAGGCAAAGCGCGAGGGTGGTCTCTACATTGTGGAGACCAAGGTGGTCCCCGTGGCATCCGACGCAGCAGATTCGCAGGAGCGCGTCGTCAACATGGCAAAGGGAGGAAGCGCTGATCTGGAGCTCTGGCACCGACGGTTGGGGCATTCGGCGCCCGCAACCATTAAGGAGATGGGGAAGCGCGACATGGTGCGCGGCCTCGTCATCGACGGTGCAGATGCGGCAGCAGATGCAGCAGCACACAAAAATTGCGAGCCTTGCATTTTGGGCAAGGCACGGCGCAAGCCGTTCAACGAGAACGCGGCTTGTACAAAGGACCTGCTGGAGGTCGTGCACAGCGACGTGTGTGGACCATTCAAAACGCCATCAAACGGCGGCTTCAGATACTTCGTCACCTTCATTGACGACTGCAGCACAAAGCTATACGTGTACTTCATGAAGCGGAAAGGCAAGGTCCTGGACCGGCTGAAGGAGTACGTCGCAGCGGTGGAGAGGCAGACTGGCCGGAAGGTCAGAGCGCTATGCAGCGACAATGGCGGAGAGTACGTGGGCTGCAGCAGGTGGATGAAGCAGCAGGGCATCAAGTGGGAACCCACTATACCGTACTTGCCACAGTCCAACGGAGTGGCGGAGCGGGCGAATCAGACGCTGCTCAACATGGTGCGGACCATGCTTGTGGATGCGGGGTTGCCGCGAGAGTTCTGGGCAGAGGCTGTGCGTACAGCAAGCTACACCATCAACCTCACTCCAACAGCAGTGCTGAAGGGTAAGGGCGGTTGGAAGATGCCGCAGGAGGTTTGGAGCGGGCGCAAGCTAAACGTGGCGCACCTGAAGGTGTTCGGGTGCAAGGCGCACGCGATGGTGCAGGCGGCGCAATGACACCACAGCAAGCTGGAACCGCGGGCAAAGCCGTGCTTGTTCCTGGGCTACGAGAGCGCACAAAAGGCGTACCGTCTCTGAAACCCGCACACAAAAGAGATCATTCGTAGCCGTGACGTCGAGTTCGACGAGCAGCAAAGCTTCAACAACAGCAGCAACGACATGAGCGTCGGGAACACTCCAAAACAGGGGGAGTGGTTCCAGCTCCTTGACTACGAGGAGGAGCCGGCGGACGCGGAGGTTGATGATGCAGCGTCGGAGCGCGGCGGTGCAACAGGTGCAGCAGCCGACGAGAAGGACTCCGACGACGATGCAGCTGGGCTGGAGATCCGGCGGAATGATCAGTCGAAGGAGGCACCGCGGGTGCCGAAGCGCGCACTCCCGGCTGAGTTTGCGTCGGGAGTCGGAGAAACGTCCTCCGGACGCACCGCCCGTCCGGTAGATGGTTCACCGGAGCAGGAGGAATCCTCGGGAAGCCGTCCAGTCGATGATTCACCGGAGCGGGCTGAGTCGGAAGGATCGCAGCAGAGCGACGAGACGCCGCCAAGACTGTCGCGCCGCAGCGGGAGGCAGCGGAGAGCGGGGAAGCGTTTCGACGCAGGCACCGGTCGATGGATTGGCATGACACGGTGCATGCTGGCTGCATCAACGGAGCCGACGACCGTGCAAGAGGCTCTTGCGCGGCCCGAGGGAAAGCAGTGGGACGCTGCTATCAAGTCGGAGTTGGTGTCCATTGCACAAAACGACACGTGGCAGCTCGTTGACAGGCCGAAGGACGCCAAGGTCATCGTCTCCAAGAGGGTCTTCAAGACCAAGTTCACGAAGGAAGGTGTGGTTGATAAGTACAAGGCGCGGCTTGTGGCGAAGGGGTACGCACAGCGTAAGGGCGAGCACTACGATGAGACGTTCGCCCCCGTCGCCAAGTTCACAAGCATCCGGGTGATCCTTGCGGTGGCAGCCGCGAAGGACATGGAGCTCCATCAAATGGACGTAAAGACGGCCTTCCTCGATGGCATCATCGACAAGGAAATCTACATGGAGGTGCCCGAGGGAGTGGAGGCACCGGAGGGCAAGGTGTGCAAGCTGCGGAAGTCCTTGTATGCGCTAAAACAATCACCTCGATGCTGGNAGGCCGAAAGACGCCAAGGTCATCGGCTCCAAGTGGGTCTTCAAGACCAAGTTCACGAAGGAAGGTGTGGTTGATAAGTACAAGGCGCGGCTTGTGGCGAAGGGGTACGCACAGCGTAAGGGCGAGCACTACGATGAGACGTTCGCCCCCGTCGCCAAGTTCACAAGCATCCGGGTGATCCTTGCGGTGGCAGCCGCGAAGGACATGGAGCTCCACCAAATGGACGTAAAGACGGCCTTCCTCAATGGCATCATCGACAAGGAAATCTACATGGAGGTACCCGAGGGGGTGGAGGCACCAGAGGACAAGGTGTGTAAGCTACGGAAGTCCTCGTATGGGCTAAAACAATTGCCTCGATGCTGGTACCAACAGATGGACAGCTTCATGGCACAAGTCGGCTTCAAGCGCTGTGAGGCAGATCACAGTGTGTACGTGCGGTACAGCAAGAAGCTCCATCAGATTGTCGCACTCTACGTGGACGATCTGATCTTGTGCTTCTCAGACCTACCGAGCCTACAGCTCCTGAAAGAGCAGCTGAGCAGCAGGTTCCAGATGTCGGACATGGGGGAGCTGGAGTTCTACCTCGGGGTGAGCATTACGAGGAACCGGAGGGCGCGCACACTTGAGCTGGGGCAGGCCAAATACGTGGCCGAGGTGCTGAAGCGGTACGGCATGGAGGACTGCAAACCGGTGTGCAGTCCTCTCTCCACGACCTGTGAACTAAGTGCGGCAATGGCGCCGCAAACGAAAGAGGAGCGGAAGGATATGACAGGGGTGCCCTACCAGTCGGCGGTAGGCAGCCTCATGTACGCCATGGTGGCGACTCGACCGGACCTGGCCTTCACGGCGGGCCAAGTGAGCAGGTACGTGGCCGATCCAGGGCCACTACACTCGCAGGCGGTCAAGCGCATCCTTCGCTACCTGCAGGCGACGCGGCACGCGCGCCTGAGGTTTGACGGCAAAGGGCGGGCGGACCCTTTGCGTCTGGTCTGCTACACGGACGCAGACTATGCTAGGGATGTGGACAAGCGGAAGTCCACATCCGGCTATGTGTTCTTCCTCGCTGGTGTAGCTGTCTCGTGGTGCAGCAGGAAGCAGAACTGCGTCGCCACCTCCACAGTGGAAGTAGAGTACATCGCGCTGGCCGAGGTGGTCAAGGAGGTGGTGTGGCTCCGCAGGTTGCTGGGGGAGCTGGGCGTGCCGCAGCTGGAGCCTACGGTGGTGCAAGAGGACAACACCGGCTCCATCTTGCTGACCAACAACCCGACGCAGCAGAGGAGGACAAAGCACATCCACGTGCGTTATCACTACGCACGGGACATGGTCGAGAAGGTGCAGGTGGTGCTGCAGCACTACAGCACGCACAACATGCTTGCGGATTGCTTGACCAAGGCGCAACCTGCGGACCGGCACTCGATGAGCGTGGCTGGACCTGGGATGACCAGCTATGATGGGCTGGAGGGCGCAGAGGAAGATGAGTGAGAGCAAGCAGGAGCAGCGGGCATGGAAGGTGCAAGGGGGATAATGTTGAAGAATTGCCCCTCCGCATGCCCAAGTGCGGCGCCGGGAGGCGCTGATGAGCCGCCAGAAAATGGAAACTGCGCTCCGGCGGATCTTGCGATTCAACATTTGCTCGGATCCTAAAATAGATGATTGCCCCTGAAAGTTGACAAGTCGCTGAATCCGTTGGAAGTTGTTTCGCCGGAATCGGACAAGTATCGAGGGAGATATGGCTTTCCAAAGTTGGGGTATGCGCAGCGGCTATGGGAGCCGGCTGCGACTCGAAATCCGGTGGATAATCGACCGGATTGAGTAACAAAAATACCATCTGGAGAAAATGCTCCGATAGGCCTGCCGAGGCGTCCAGTGGATGATCCACCTGATCCGGCGGATCATCCACCGGATCCAGTAGTGCAGGTTGTTACTGAGGGACTAACCCAAAATCCTGGCTCGACGTCCAAAACTCAGTAGTACGTTTTGTTACTCGGGGACTTGGTCAAAATTCTGACTGCAGGTCCGCGGACAGGTTTCGAACCTCGTCACACCCCATCACCAAACACGACCCAAAAGCGGATAGGGTGNGTGGATGATCCACCTGATCCGGCGGATCATCCACCGGATCCAGTAGTGCAGGTTGTTACTGAGGGACTAACCCAAAATCCTGGCTCGACGTCCAAAACTCAGTAGTACGTTTTGTTACTCGGGGACTTGGTCAAAATTCTGACTGCAGGTCCGCGGACAGGTTTCGAACCTCGTCACACCCCATCACCAAACACGACCCAAAAGCGGATAGGGTGCGTGGAAACAGTGCAGGAGACCCCCACACCATGTGCAATGGGATATGCGTCTTGGGAAAGGCGCTTCACACGTGAATGAAGGCGCCACGGCGAGTGGCGGCATCAGGCTTTTGTGGTGGTTGAGACCTGCGCTTTGACAAGCATAACTTGAGCTACGCTTGGCAGAATCGCACGCGGTTTGGTGCGTTGAAAAGCTCATGACTAGCACTATAAATATTGTGATCATGTTCAAAAACCAAAAACTAACGCAAAACGACGTTATTCCCTTCGCAAACTGACTGTCTCTAAATTTCTGCTCACATAGCGTGAGGCGACCAGAAAGCTCACGCTCAGTCTCAGATTCGCCCAAAACAGTAGACGTGAACCACTAGAGGTGATCAGACAAACATCGGGACCGCACCATGCGGATCTCAACCTGACATGAACAACATTTTCCACCCATACCTCTATGATTTTGTCGTGTTGTATCTCGATGACATTCGGGTGTACAACCGCATCCCAAAGGAGCACGATGGACAACATCAAAGAGTTCTCAAAGTTTTACAAAGATAGATTTTTTTTGGAGAATTGTCAAAGTGTGACTTTGGTCGTTGTTCGATTGAGTTTTTGGTTCACGTCATTAATGGAGGGCGGATCACCATGGATCTCAAAAGAGGGGGTGCAGTCGCTGATTGGCCGACGCCGACCAATTTTCGAGACGTTTAAGTTTTCCTCGGCTTCTGCGATTACCACCGGCATTTCATACTGGATTACGCCTGAGTTTCAGCGCCTCTCTCCAACCTCACTTGAAAAGAAAATGAGTGGCAGTGGGGAGACATCGAACAACATGCGTTCACCACTTTGCAGAACGCACTAACCGAAGCACAAGTCCTACAATTAGCCGATATAACGGCCGACTACATCATGGCTACAAAAGTGTCAGAATGAGCCATCGACGCAGTCCTCTTGCAAGACCATGGCAACGGCAAGCAACCGGTTGCATGTATGTCTCGAAAGCTGCAAGGACCAGGATTCAACTACGCCATACACGAGAAAGAGATACTGGCAGTCGTACATGCATTTAAGACATGGCGNTAACGGCCGACTACATCATGGCTACAAAAGTGTCAGAATGAGCCATCGACGCAGTCCTCTTGCAAGACCATGGCAACGGCAAGCAACCGGTTGCATGTATGTCTCGAAAGCTGCAAGGACCAGGATTCAACTACGCCATACACGAGAAAGAGATGCTGGCAGTCGTACATGCATTTAAGACATGGCGGTGTTACCTCGAGTGCCGCCGATGCATCGTGCGCAACAACCACCATGTGTTGAAACATCTGAAGACGTAGCCAAACCTCAGTCGATGTCAAATTGAATGGGTGGTGTTTCTTGAATCTGGGTTCCACTACGATGTAGAGTACTGGCCAAGAAAAATCAACCTGGCGGACGCACTCAACCGCCGACCAGTTTTAATGACTGAGTTGGCAACACTACGGCTGCAACAAGACCCGTATCTCGAGCGGAAATTCGCATGAATCTATGACCATCACGGTGGATATGACAAGGGAACATTCTTGTACGACGCACCCTATTGGTGACAACGATTCACTTGCCACGTGGTCATTCCCCGAATGATGATCTTTGTCATATGCTGGTCGAAGAGTGCAACGACAGAGGACCAGGTGGACACTTCGGAGAGGACAAGACGCTGAAGAAGCTAGGAGAAAAATGCTGATGGGACAGGATGCAATCCAACGTGGCTAGCTTCTGCAAAACCTGCGACACGTGTCAGCGAAAAAAATCCTGTTGCACACGGCCACCTGGACTTCTGCAACCGCTCCTTACTCCGACAGAACAGTGGGCTGACATCTCCATGGACTTCGTCATTGGATTACCTGTCACACCCAAGCAACATGACGTAATCCTCGTGGTCGTCGACAGATTTTCCAAAACGTCCCAGTTTATCCCCATGACAACCACCGTCACCGTCGAAGGAATGGCACACCTGTTTCTAAACAACATTGTGCGGTAACACGGCATACCAAGAACCATCACAAGCAACAGAGACGGTCGATTCACCAGCCATTTTTGGCAGGAACTGATGACTCCCTACGACAGCCAAATTCAAATTTCAACGGCGTTTCATCCTCAAGCCAATGGTCAAACCGAGTGGACCAATCAGATTCTCCATAGTGTACTTGCTCTCCATATTGAAATGCACTGATCGTACACTTAGTACGTGATTTTGTCTTCTATGGGACCTTTGACCTCCACCCCCATGGGGGGGGATCTAGTGTGTGGGGCTAGTTCATGAGGGCAGTGTGCTTCTTTCCAATATGAAGATACACTAATCACGCACTTAGTGCTGTTGACCTGATATGCTCCTCGTCCATAGCTGACATTTGGACAGGCACTGGACGGACTAGGCATGCAATGCTCCTTTGGAGCAAGTTTCCTTGGTCTAAAGTGGATAGTATAGCCAGCAAACACTACCTTGGATGACTCCTTGTGGCTTAGGCGTTCCAGAGTTAGTCTATGTAGTGAGGGGTCACTGGGTCAAATCCCGACCTAGTGACTAATTTTCTTTGTAACCAAAAGGGGGTTAGGATGGTTCTAAGAGACATCCTAAAACATTCCACGGTCCTTCCTGGTGGCTAGCGCCACTTGGCGGTCACAAGAAGCGCCATGTAGGCAGGGGGGATGATGTAATCCAAACTGCCCCCAAAGTGGCTCATCCAAGGAGCCACTGCGCGCCTAGGCTAGAGGATAGCTCTAGGATTATAAGAACCTGTCAGTTGCCTATCATTGAGTACAGTTCTTACCTTTGGGACTCCTAACAGAGTTGTCCACCAGAGGCACACATTAAAGAAGCATTGGTTGGTCTAAGTCCCAGGAGTTTGCTCCTCGGGCAAAAGTGAGCGGGTGCTAAGGACACGGTGCAAGGAAGTGATTCCTTTGAATTGCTTAGTGTGGAACCTTGGCTCTGCGGGTAATATCTCCTCTTGGTTGCAATACCAAGAGCGGTCGGCCGGAACCATTGTGTCGGAACCCATTTTCTAGACTGTTGCCTCAGGCAGGTTGACAAAGGGTTATGGACCCACACTAACTAGTTGTGAGGCACGCTTCTGCACACTCTCTCGCCCTCTCTGTCTTGCAACACGCATCAGCTCCATGAGCTACATATGCTCCATCTGCTCCATCAGCTACAGCGGCGGGTGCTGTTACTTAGCGAACAAGGGCCAAGGAGAAGCTCTGCCCTTGGAGGTACGACCTTTGGGCCCTAACCAAGATAAGCTCTGCCCTTGGAGGCACAACCCTGGGTTTGCTAGTGTACGTTCTTCTCTGTTTGCAGGTGATCAACGGCTAAGGTGTAAGCAACGGATCTGCACCTTCTGAACTGGTAGCAGACAACAACCTACATCACCCTACATCGGCCTCAACAAAGTAGACAAGCAGAAAAACAGAGAAGCAATATGACGACACCAACGATGCTCACTCTTGAGCAGGTTAACAGTGGGATGTCAAAGTTCACAGGGATAGGTTTTCCCTTGTGGAAATGGCAATTTGAGATTGTCATGAGGGTGCGTGGCTACTTGAAGATGTTCCTTGGAGAAGAGGTTGAACCTCCTAAAATAGATGCTAGATATGAAGCGTGGAGTGTCAAAAATGACATGGCGCTTGCGATTCTTGTGACATCAGTGCATGAGTCACAGCATGTCTGCCTCCAAGGTATCACACATGCATCAAAGGCTTATGAGAAGCTTGTACGTGTACACCAATCAACAGCTCTCGTAAATTGCCTGTTCATCCTTCAAAAGTTGATTTCGATGAGGGTGAGCAAGGGATAGTTGATTCCGAACTTCTTATTGCAGTTTGAATGACTACTGCAGCAAGTGATCTAAATGAACTGGGAAATTGATACCAACATGCAGGCCATGATCCTCCTCATGGCGATACTTGAAAGCTGGGGTCCTCTGACCACCGCCTTTGGCGGTTGGAAGGAGGAGGATTTGACGTATGAGGCAATGTCCGAGTACGTGCGCAAGGAGGCCATGCGTCGTAGCAGTAGTGAGGCTAACCTTTCAACCTATGCTGCACAATACGGTGGTCGTGGCAACAACTCCTCTTCTGGTTAGAGCGGCAGCGGAAGCGGCGGCGGTAGAGGAAAAGGCAATGGTGGCGGTGGAAAGGGTTCAAAGCGTCTAGGGAAGTGCCATAACTGTGGCAAGCCTGGCCATTGGGCACGGGAGTGTGGGGCTCCCAAGAAGGAAGACGGAGATCATGGTGGTAGATATGAGGACAAAGGAAAGGGTGAGAAGGAGTTGCCAAACATGATGACTGAGAGCGTGCCGGCAACCAAGGGAGCGGCACTGCTCAAGCGTGGAGCCTACCGGCTCGACTCTGGCATGAACCACCACTCTTCAAGAGAGAAGAATGGTTTCATCTCCATTGGGGACACTGAACGTCGCTTTAGGTGTGCCAACGGCAGCAATGCGAGGGAGAAAAGATGATCAGCATCAACATGAACGGTGCTGAAAAAGACTTGAAGGTGGAGAACATTGTCTACATGCCGTCTTTTGCGACAAACCTCCTGTCGGTGTCCAAAATCACGGAACACGACATGACGGTCATCTTCACGGAGGAGGAGGCCGTGATTGTCAAGAACGAGGACATCAGGATCTCCTATCCTAAGGAGAGTCTTGTCGCATAGGTCCTAAGAGTTGATGGACTCTACGTGCTGCAAACCAAGCTCCTTGAGAGTACAAATGAGGGATATGCGGCGGTTGAAGAGCCCAAGTCTCCAAAGCATGTTGTTGCACCACAGGCCGTCACCATGGCGGCCAACTCCACCAACGACACAGATGCTGAGCTATGGCACAGGCGGTTTGGCCATGTGGCTGACAGCACACTACAAGCTATGCATTAGCACAAAGTGGTTCATGGGATGGAGGGATGCAAGGCCAAGGATGAGGGAAAGTGCAAGAAGTTGTGTGAGCCATGCCTCCAAGGTAAGACAAAGAGAAAGCCCTGTGAGATTAATGGGCAATGTGCGGCAGCAATCTTGGACCTGATTCACTCCGATGTGTCCGGACCATTCCGCACTCCTTCAAACGGTGGCAGCAAGTACTTTCTGACCTTCATTGATGATCGCAGTTGCAAGATTTGGATCTACTTCCTCAAGACAAAGGGAGAGATCAAGGAGAATCTGCAAGAGTTTGTTGCCATGGTAGAGTGGCAGACACGCAAGAAGGTCAAGGCACTGTGCACGGAAAACCGTGGTGAGTGCGAGGCGTGCAAAGGTTGCTTGAGCCAATACAGCATCAACCACCGGACAACTACGCCTTATACTCCCCAAAGCAATGGCGTTGCCGAGCGGATGAATCAGACTATCCTCAGCATGACACAAAGCATGCTCTTCGTGTTGGCCTGAGGGTGAGTGTGCACCCTGAAGGGTCCCTAGCAGTGGCTGGTTCACACCAAAAACTGTTTTGGAGAGACTGAAACTGTGGAGGCAACTGGTTCCAAGGATGGCAAAAAACTGGTCAGAGAGTGAGGCAATAGTTTTGGCCTCAATTCACTGGGAATGTACACTTAATCAAGGCCCACAAGCAGTGGTATTTTATAGCCACTGATCTAAGCTTTCCAGAACACCAAAGCATGCCAGATTTGGAGCTTCCTAGCAGATTCTATGGCTTCTAGAGTGCTCCTTGGTAGGCTGTCCTTTTCCCACCAAGGAAGGCATCCCTTCCCTCCTCTAGAAGCTTCTGCCCCTTCCTAGATTCCTCAGCTTGCTTCTAGTAGGAGGGAAGGTGTCCAGAAGACCAAGACACCTCTAGATGCCTTGTAGGACAAGTCACCCCTTCTAGAAGGTGTGCCACCTTCCTGGACCCTCACCTGGCCTTCTAGAAATTTAAAGAGGAACTCTAGAGGTTGAGCTAGCTCCCTAGCATCTATTTTCCACCTCCCTTGAGGCAGGGCAGAATTTCATCTTGTGGGACTTGAACCCGGGCCCCTGCCGCTAGAGGTGGACACCATTGACCACTAAGCCACTAAGGCTTGTCTTTTTGGTCTTCCTTTTTTGGAGTCACTCCTGCCATGGTGAGGAGCATTACTCCAACAATCTCCCCCTTGCGCATCACCCATGGCAGTCGTCCATGCTCAACCTGCAACTGAGGAGCCTTTCTCCTCATGGGAGGCGAGCTTACATTTTATTGCTCCCTCCCACTCAGCCCCATCCTTCTGGTGCAGTGCCTCCTTCATGCTCCTCTTGCGTGAAGAAGTCTTGTGCGAACCCAGTCCAGATGTCCTTGTCGGCATCGTACCTTTTTTTCCTTCTTTGCACACGGTTGCTCGTGCGGGGCTCTTGAGGCGGTTGTTCTTGTTGCTGTCCCCTTTTGGCGCCATCCTCTCCAAGCGCCCTGTCCCCCTCTCTTGGAGACCTTGGAGACATCGGTCGACTCCCCGCCTCCACGTCCATCTCCGGTGCTTTGGATTCTTCATCCGAACTGGCTGAAACAAATTCTGCCGGTCGCCCATAGCTCGGGTGATCCTCTCCGGCAGGTGCTGCTGCGAGGACGTCACCCTCATTCACGTCCTCCGGCGTCTCCCCCTCAAGGAGTGGCATCCACTCCTCCCTCTTGGAGAGACCTGCCTCCTTGTCTGTCCAACGGCTTTTCTCGTCGAACGTGACGTCACGACTCCGCACAATCTGCTGCCTCCTTGGGTCAAAGAGCCGGTACGCCTTGCTTCCGCTCTCATATCCAAGGAAAATACACCGGCGGGTACGCGGGTCCAGCTTGCTCCGTCCCTCACGTGCCTACACCATTGCATGTGCAACACAACCAAACGTACGGAGGTGACCCACCACCGGCTTCCTCCCGCTCCACACCTCTTGTGGCGTCTTCCACGCCTTGCTCTCCTTGTCCTTCAGCGGCTTGGTCGGCATGAGATTCATGATGTACGCTGCTGTCCTTGCCGCCTCCGCCCAATACCNTGCGATTCGCTCTCTCTGCGACGCCATTCTGTTGTGGGGAGTGTGGAGTTGTTTTCTGCCACTCAATCCCCTTGCTCTTCATCCACCCAAGGCACCCCGCATATTCACCGCCGTTGTCACTCCGGAACGCCTTCACCTTCAACTCTGTTTGCCGCTCCACATCAGCCACAAACTCATGCATGCACGTGAGGACCTCACTCTTCCACTTCATTGGGTAGAGGTAGAGTTTCCGGCTGTGGTCATCGATGAAGGTGAGGAAGTAGCGAGCTCCGCCGATGGAGCTCTCAAGCGGTCCACACACATCTGTGTGTACCACGGCCAGTTTTGCCGATACACGCGTCCCCTTGGCGACAAACGGCTGCCGAGTTAATTTGCCAATGATGCATGGCTCACACACGGTCTCCTTGGTTCCATCAAGGCTGCTGATTCAGAGACCCCGCACCACTTCCCTCTTAGCCATCTCCTTTACGGTCAATGGAGAAATGTGGCAGAGTCGGCGGTGCCATAGGTCCAGGTCTCCTCCATCCTTCGTTGCAAGATTGGCGGCGTTGGACCCCACCCGGCTGTTGAGGATCTTCGCGTGTAGCAAGTACAAGTCCTCCTCCCTCTTGGCACCCGCAATCACCTCACCTTTTCCCTCTTTGCGGATGACAGCCACCTTCTTTCTGAATAGCACCTCAAGTCCCTTGTCAGTAAGGCGGCTGACGGAGAGCAGGTTTGCCCCAAAGTTGGGCATATGCAGCACATCGTAGATTGTGCTCGTGACAGGTTTGCCATCCACAATTGACTCAATGCGGACGTTACCCTCACCGGTGGCCACCTCTGTTTTTCCATTGGCCACCATCATGCGTCTCTCCGAGGTGCCGTAGGTGACAAATGCTGCCCTGTTGCATTGCGTGTGGCGGCCTGATCCGGAGTCAATGACAGCAACTCCCGGATCCTTCAAGTTGGTGGCGTTGTACGCCATAACGGCGTGCTCATCTTTCTTTCCGCCCCGTTGCGACCGATCTGTTTTCTTCTTGGGACAGTTGCGCGCGTAGTGGCCCTCCTTGCCGCAGTTGAAGCACTCCCCCTTCTTGTCACCCTTCTTGGTGCCCTGTTTGGCACCCTTCCACTTGTCGCCCCGGCCTCCACTTTGAGGATGAACTGTGTAAGCTGAACTTGATGCCCCTGCACTCTCTCGACCGCCACGTCGCATCCACTCATTGCACACGTACTCAGCAAACTTTGGGTACTTCAGCTTGTCGGAAGGCCAGCCACCAAGGACTGTGATCATGGGACTCCAACTGTCCGGCAAGGCCAGAAGGAGGATCATAGCTTGCAACTGAGAGTCGACCTCCCAACCCGTGGCCACGCATTCCGCTGTGAGCGACTCAATCTGCTGCATGATCTCCATGATGTTGTCGCCTTCGTTGGCTCGGAGGGTGACGAGCCATTTGAAGATGAAGAGCCAATTGGCAAGGTTGCTTGACTGGTAGATGGAGCAGAGTTTCAACCATGCTTCTGCGGCCAGGGTGCATCCTTGGATGTGCCCAAGTTGTGGCGGGCATAACGCGGACACAAGAAGCGCCAACGCCTTTTTGTTGCACTTCTTGTATGCCTCCTTCACCTCAGCCGTTGCAGTCTCTGGCGGAGCAGTCTCATCACCTTTTACGAGCTCAAGCAGTCCCTTGTCGTCGAGGAAGACCTCAAACTGCCACCTCCACAAGGCAAAGCCTGTCCCATCAAACATAATGACAGCCCGGCTGCTCTCTTGCTCGCTGGTTGCCATATCTTGCTGTTGGAAGCGTGAAATCAAGCTGGCTTTGAACCCTTTAGAGGCATGGGCCCATAGCCCTTTGTTGGCGTGAGGGTGAGTGTGCACCCTGGAGTGTCCCTAGCAGTGGCTGGTTCACACCACCAACTGTTTTTGGAGACATTGAAACTGTCGAGGCAACTGGTTCTAAGGATGGCAAAAGGCTGGTCAGAGAGTGAGGCAATAGTTTTAGCCTCAATTGACTGGGAATGTACACTTGATCAAGGCCCACAAGCAGTGGTATTTTATAGCCACTGATCTAAGCTTTCCAGAATACCAAAGCATGCCAGATTTGGAGCTTTCTAGCAGATTCTATGGCTTCTAGAGTGCTCCTTGGTAGGTTGTCCTTTTCCCACCAAGGAAGGCATCCCTTCCCTCCTCTAGAAGCTTCTGCCCCTTCCTAGATTCCTCAGCTTGCTTCTAGTAGGAGGGAAGGTGTCCAGAAGACCAAGACACCTCTAGATGCCTTGTAGGACAAGTCACCCCTTCTAGAAGGTGTGCCACCTTCCTGGACCCTCACCTGGCCTTCTAGAAACT
>SZWC01001448.1:130480-146320 GCA_023375785.1 Penium margaritaceum
TGACCAAAAGGGGGACAGGAAGTTTCTAAGAGACATCTTAGAACATTCCAAGGTCCTTCCTGGTGGCTAGCGCCACAGGGAGCGCCATGTAGGCAGGGGGGATGATGTAATCCAGATTGCCCCCAAAGTGGCTCATCCAAGGAGCCAGTGCACGCCTAGGCTAGAGGCCGGCTCTAGGACTATAAGAACCTGTCACTTTCCTGTCATTGAGTATAGTTCTTACCTTTGAGACTCCTAACAGAGTTGTCCACCAGAGGCAGACAGTAAAGAAGCATTGGTTGGTCTAAGCCCCAGGAGTTCGCTCCTCGTGCGAAAGTGACCAGGTGCTAAGGACACAGTGCAAGGAAGTGATTCCTATGGACTGCTCAGTGTGGAGCCTTGGCTCTGAGGATGATATCTCCTCTTGGTTGCAATACCAAGAGCGGTCGGCGGGAACCATTGTGTCGGGACCCGTTTTCTAGACCGTCGCCTCATGCAGGTTGACAAGTGCATGATTTTTTCTTACATGGAACGTTGGATCTCCACCCCTATGGGGAGGTCCAGTGCGTGAAGTAGTGCATAAGGGTAGTATGCTCATTCTCCACATGGAAATACACTCATCAGACACTCAGTGTGTGATTTCATCTTACATGGAATAGTGGACTCCCACTCCTATGCGAGGGGGTCCAGTGCGTGGGGGTAGTGTATGAGGGCAGTGTGCTTATTCCCCATACAAAAATACACTAATCACGCAATCAGTGTGATATTGTCTTATATGGGACTTCTGACCCCCACTCCTATGGGTGCGTCGAGTGCGTGGGTGCTGTGTAAGCGGACAGTACGCTTGTTCTTCATATAGAAATAAACTGATCTCACACCCAGTATGTGACTTTGTCTTACATGGATCATTGGCCCCCACTCCTGTGGTGGTCTAGTGCATGGGGCTAGTGTATGAGGACATTGTGCTCATTCTCCGTACAAAAAAACACTGATCACATACTCAGTGCATGGTTTTCTCTTGTGTAGAAGGTTAGACCCCCAATCCTATCCAAGGAGGTCAAGTGCTTGGGGGTCGTGTATGAGGGTAGTGCGCTTGTTTCCTACATAAAATATACTAATCATGCACTTGGTGCATGAGTTTTTCTCATATGGAACATTGGACCCCCACTCTTACACATGATTCCAGTGTGTGGGGCTAGTGTATGAGGGCAGTATACTTGTTATCCATAAAGAAGGGCAGCGATCACACACTCAGTGCGTCATTTTTTCTTGCATGGAAAAATGGATTTCCACCCCTTTGGAGAGGTCCATTGCGTGGGGGTAGTGTATGAGGGCAGTGTGCTCATTCTCCACATGGAAATACACTGATCGAGAACTCAGTGGGTGATTTTGTCTTATATTGAATATTGGTCTCCGATTCCTATGGGGGGTCCAGTGCGTGGGGCCAGTGTATGAGGGCAGTGTGCTCGTTCTCCGTACAAAAATACACTCACACTCAGTGCGTGATTTTGTCCTATAAGAATACTTTGTCCCCCATTCCCATGTGGGGGATCCAGTGTGTGGGACTAATGCATGAGGACAGTGTGCTCGTTTCCCATATGAAAACATACTAATCACGCACTCAGTGCTTGATTTCATCCTATGTGGAATTCTGGACCTACATTCCTAAGGAGGGGTGCACTGCATGGGGTTAGAGTGCAACAGCAATGGCCACCTTTCCTCTAGGTAAACATGCACAAACTACGTACTCAGAGTGTACAAACACTATAATGTACACTTTAACTTCAGTGTGCTTGATCAGTGGGCGCGCACTAATGGAGCACACTAGAAATCCAATGCATGAATTGAACACCATTAGGTATATACGGCTCCCACCTTCCACAACTTGTCTAGCATTCTGTCACTTTCTACAAGCCACATTCACACCATTGTTCTTTCTTGAACGATGGGAGACTCTAGTCCTGAGGATGGGTTTGTCCGGGAGTCCTTACCTGTCATCTGATCTTTGGCTGTTGTCAATCCAACCTTCGTGGGTACAGTAGCCTCGTTGGTCCCCTCTGGCACACCTCATCATGTGCCGGTGTCAAACCCCTTTGGCACTCCTGATCTTGTGCCAGTGTCAGTCCCATCTGGTACTCTTGATCCCATGCGAGAATCAGGCCCATCTGGCACACTTGATCATGTGTGAGCGTCTGTTCCCTCTGGTACATCTGGCCCAGTACCTCTGTCCATTTCCTCTGGCACAAGTGGTCTTGTACCGGGGACACACATGATTCTCCTACATCCTCTCCCCTTCCCAATGAGTCCATGGCCCCTACAGCTTTGGCCAAGCTGCATGTATTGTTGCCTAAGGTGAGCACATCAGCATCTGGCTACTCTCATGAGGCTGGCAGCCGTCGTCAACAATTAGCCTCTAAGGTGCAATGGATGGCTGATTTGGCACCTAGAAGCCCGACTCATAGTGTTCAGAGTAGCAAGCCTCGCACGAAGGCCTTTGGCCTGAGTGTCCAGGTGGAATAAGCTTAGGTGGATCCAGTGTGCCATGTATGTCACGAGTTAGTCTCTCGTGAGTTCTCAATCGCTAATGATCCCATAGCAGAATTTTCCATGGTTAGGCTGAGTCCAAGGCCTGCTTTTTGGCCACCTGATGCTCTCCCTCGACGGTGCCTGATCCGGGCATGTTGAAGGAGGCACTTTCTGGTGAGGACGCAGAGTTGTGGCATTCTACCTATGAGGATGAGGTGAGAGTCATCCGTGAACACAGTTTTTTTTTTTGGTTTTTACACATGGTCCATGAACACGGTGTGTACGAGCTTGTGGATCTCCTGCCTAGGCAAAAGGCTATAGAAGCCACGTGGGTCTTTTGCAAAAAGGTGAAGCGCGACAACTCACTGGATTGCTACAAGGTCCGCTTGTCGGCCAAGGGGTTCTCACAGGTCGAGGGTGTGGATTTCACTAACACCTTTGCACCCGTTGGCCGCATGACCACCACTCGCACGTTGTTCGGGGTTATTTTTCACCACAATTGGGAGCCAACCAGATCGATGTGAACAATGTGTGCCTCCATGTAACTCTCAAGGAAGAGATCTACATCGTCCAACCACATCGCTTTGAGGGAAGGGACAAGGTCTACTGCTTGCGCGATACCTTGTATAGGCTAAAGCAATCCCCCCAGTGCTGGAACTTGGAGATCACTAACACACTAACATGTGTCGGCTACGTGAAGAGTGTTGTCCATGTCTCTTAGACGGAAAGCTGATATCTTCAGCACCATTCTGGTCTATGTGGATGACCTTCTATTTGTGTCTCCTTTGATGGAGGCCGTGAAGGAGGCCAACGCAGTCCTTCAATTTGCCTACAGGATGAAGGACCTTGGTCCCACAGTTGTGTTCCTCGGGATGGAGATTGTACGTGATTGTTAACGACAGAAACTCTTGCTGCATAATGCACGTTACGCCCACGTTTTGGTGGGGCAATTTGTTGGCCTCCTTAATGTAGTTTCCATAGCCTCCACCCCTGTTACAACTGAATTATAGGATGTCCTTATTGTGGATGATCCAGCACAGCTGGAGGATACAGTAGACCTCATTGGCTCCCTGATGCACTTGGCCACAACCACATGACCTGCCATCGCCATTGCCCTGCTTAGTCCTTATAGTGTTCTTGGGCAAGAGTCCTCAACGCAGCTATACAATGTTGCGGTATGTGGTTTCCGCACCATACCTTGGACTCTGCTTTCCACGCTAGTGTTTGGTGGTTGCTGACGGCTACACAGAAAATGATTGGGCATGTAGTCTTGATGGGCAGAGGCGGACATGCTACGTGCTCTTGCTCGGTGGCATCACTGTATCGTGGCACAGCGGCAAGCAGGGTTGCATTACATGTAGCTCCTCAGAGGCTAAGTATGTTGCACTGGACGATGGGCCTGCTGAGGTGGTGTGGCTGTAGTGTCTGTTTCATGTGTTGTATGAGTTTGTGCCGTGCGTTGTTCTACGCTGTGAAAACCAGAGTGCTCTTGCCATCGTTGAGAAATCTGGTGTTTTTCATGCACGCACTGAGCACATTGCTATTGAGGATCATTTTGTGTATGATCTTGTGGAGTGATACATGATTTGTGCTGTTGTCTATGCTGTCTATGTCTGTGCTGACCCAGATTTGTTATCTGGGTCAGCACAGACATGCAACGGGTTGACTTCCTCACCAAGGCACTGGTGCGTGGAAAGTTCATGGTGGCCATTCATTCATGGTGGCCTCCTTTCCTGAGGTTGGCTGAGAGTGGGGTGTATGAGTATGGACCGTTGAGCATCTTGTTGCGTACCTGTGTCATTCTTGCACGTGTATGAACATGCTTACCATCAGGTCATGGGAGAGTGTTGTGATGTGAGCCGTCCCTGTATGTCTGTACAGCTTGGTGTGACCACTCAGCCGTGTCCATGCTTATGCGATTCCCCGATGCAGATTCTATTGGTGTCAGAGCACCGACGAGTGGTGATTCTACCCACCAGCAGCTCTCAGATAGCTGCTACGACATCTCGGATGCTAGCCAGGGTGATTTGCACGTTTTTCTACAGTCGCTAGAGTTTTCTCCGTGGACTAGATCTTGAGCTTCGGTTTGGATACTCTAATGTTTTGTGTCCATCAATCGGTGCCGGAACAATGCGTGTGACAGGCATAGACTCTGGCTGAAAACCCTACGTTTCTAGGTTGAGACGGTCTAGTGTCTGGATTTCTGAGTGTAGATTTATGGCCAAAACATTGGTTTTAGGTTGGTGTTCAGGACAAAGTAACATCGTTGCGTGTGTCACCCACCATGCACCTCGGCAGGTATTTATGTTGTGTGCTTGTCATTTTTAATCTCTCTCTGCATTGCTAAGCTATTGGAGCTTATGAGACTTTACGCGTCTCCCTAGCCTAACCATTGTTGTTTTTTCCACTAGCTTGCGTGCTAGTGTGCCAGCAGAAGCCTTGCTGACGTGGTGATACTGTCTATTCAATTGGCGTACTACCAAGAAAGCCGGTGCAAGAAACAACAATGTATCTCTTAAACGCGATACTTGGTTCGTTGCTCACAAGTGTGATAATGTGGCCACATATACTTCAAGATGTTGTGGATTGTTTGGGCATGTCTGGTTGGTTTTGCGGTTGCATGTAGTTAGTTGCTGTTATATTGATCCTACTAGGGTCATGCTGCTAGATTTTTCGGACGGAAACCGCTATCTGTTGATTTCGCGAGGGCTGGCTCGACTTCAGGGGTGGCGACGACCACACCTCGTGCGTTGTGCACGAGGTGGGGCTCTCTCATTCCGCGAGGGCCTCGTTCTACCCAATAGCTCGACGCTCTTCTTGCTCTCAGTGAGAGTCACCAAATCCATGGTGTCGGTAGTGAGAAGCTTCCTAGAACCTTCCTAACCACTTGACAATTAACTAAGCGTCAACGCTGAGTCAGTGTGTGAGGACAGTCACAGGTCATGCACAAAACTGCAAGGGTCTGGATAGGGACACGTACAGAGTTTCAAGAAGCTCAAAATGAGTAAAATAGCAGAAAGTGTTAACGAATGACAGGTCCCAATCATAAATACCTGCCGCGGCGCACGGTGGATGTCGCACGCTGGCAATGCAAGGTGTGTCCTAAAACCGGCCCAAAAACATTATTTTGGCCATAACTCTGCACAGACAAATCAGAATGCTACGCTGTCTGAACCTAAACGTGAAGGATCTCAAGCTGGACGCTATGACTCCTCACATGCATGCATCCGGCATCAAACGGTGGACACAAAATAAAAAACATATGCAAATCGGGTCTACGGCCAGTCCACAGATAAAATCCTACAGGCTAGAGAAAAACTGGAGAAGGTCGGAGACAACATCCATGATGTTGGGGCGGCCGTCGGTCAGCTTCGTGTGGGTGGTCCACCACCTGCCAACGCGGCGATGCCTCCTAGGCCCACATCAGGGATATGTCATGCCATAGCTGCTGGATAGGTCCCTGGACGATCTTGAGTCCTGTTGAACCGTCACCATCTCCAGTACGGCCGCCGCTCACCATCAGCTCCGGGTGCACCCGTAGCTGCCACAGCCATGGCTCGTGACGGGTGGAAGCCACACACACCAATACTTCCCCTGGCTGACACATCCGTCAACACCACGATGGCTGAGAAAAGGCAGGGAAGGATGACTCAGCAAACCAATCTTGGCGAGCATCGATCAAGAATACCACAGCACCGGGTCTCCTCGTGACAATGGTGCATCCCACCAAGTGCCCGGGTCTTGACCATGCAAGAATTCAATCACACACCTACATGTCAAACATCATGCAAGAGATATAGAGAAACAAGGTCTCCTCGTGACCCTGGAAAAAATCTCTGGGTCTTGACCACACCATGCATGGATCATATACAACAAATGGAGGCAATGGGTCTCCACGTCACACCGGTAGAACTCACCAGGTGCGTGGGTCTCGACCAGCACAACCTTGACCCTAACATCGTGCCACACCCCAAGTAACCTCGCTGTCCTCAAAAGAGTGTTAGGTAAAAGCCCACACACCAACAGCCCCCCCTGGGCTGCAGAGGCTGATAGCACGAGTAAAGCTGATGGCTGCTCCCAACATAATCCCTGAGGGGGGAGCACGGCTTCCCCATGGCGACATACCCCTACAAAGCAATAGCAAGGGTGACGACGATGCTGGTGGGATGTGCTAGCACAGAGCCTCACTCCAGAGCGTCGTCGTTGCTATCGTCCTCGTCGCTGTCGTCGTCACAGTTGCCATCACATGCTGATCTGAGTGGTGCAGCACTGAGGGCCTCCTCTACAACAATCACCTTATGTATGGCCTCCAACTGTTGAGCATATCGCCTCTTGGCCTTCGCAGTGTTGAGGTGTGTGTGGAACTCGACAAGATCTGACATGGTAGCCAATCGGCTGGCTGCTTCTGCGGCATGTAGGCGGTCAGTCGCAAAACAAAACTGACGGTGGACCTCGATCGTGTACGCATTGGTACAAACAAGAGCCCCCTGCAGGCTCGCGGTTTCATCCCGTAGGAACCAGTGGAGTTGCGCCTGCTCATGGCACAAGTCGGCGTCATGTACGTCAGTCATCAACACAAGTGCCGCCTGGCCACGAGCTACTGGCAGGGCGTGGGCGCAAGCCAATGAGTCACCGCATAAATTGTCTGGGGCTGTAAGAACGGCTGCTGCGAAGGCATTTGCTACTCGTGACACACGTGACGCTCGGCCGTCAGCTGCTGGCTGGACGTCGGCATGTGTAGGCACATCTGTATCCACGGTGAAGGTGCGGTCAATGTCGTGATACTCTGCGCAACTCCTTGTGCGTAGCCCATCATCTTCCTGCTGCTAGAGGTCCACCTGTCCCAGTCGTGCATGCTATAGAGACCACTCAACTGCCTGAAGGTTCCTGTGTGCATCCTCCACACACTCCTCGACAACCCGTCGCGCTGGAATATCTACGGTGCAACAGCGGTTGCTGGCCTCCCGGAGCTCGACTATGAGACTCAGCTCGTGTGCCTCCGCACGAGCCACCACTGCCTTCTAATCATCCACCACAGAGCGTGGAAGCTAGGGTATAGGAAGTACAACTGTGTCGTCAGCCGGACCCCCCATGGTGTCAGCAACGCTGGTCAAGGCACCCATGAGCTGAGGTTCGCAGCTCGCTCTGCGTCCTCCATGGTGGCTGCTGCAAGCTCATCAGGCACCACCAACGTATTGCACACATGGACGTCTGTTTTTGTATAAGGGCCATCCTGTGCTCGTACTACAGCTGCTACATATACGGCAGCACACTGGGCCTCTACGTCTGTCATTGACTCCGTGTCTGACCAATTCCCCACGTATGACTCGTTGTCATCACAAGGGACGTCAACCCCCTCCTGGCGGTCAGCCACATGCTCGCGCCGTACAGCACTATCCGGCGCATCAATCCTGTGTTTTCCTATGGTATTCGGTGAACACTCCACCCTGCCACCAGCCGACGGACTGGCAAAAACCGGGAGAGGGTGGCACACTAACCCCGCGACTTGAGACGAGGGTGACGGCTCTGCTGCAACTCCTGCCATTGCCATAGCAACTCCAATCGTACCGACCATCATCAAGGTATCAAGAGCCTATGCTGCCTTTCCTGCTCCCTCCGCCACATTGGCTGCAATCTCTAACTCGATCTCTGAAGCTGACTCAGTGTCAGACCACTCCTCCTCAGACGAACAGTCCTCCCCCACAGTGGAGGCATCTGTCCCCTCCAGATGATGGGCCAACTCAATGCGCCGTGCGCCTCCGTCTGCAACGTTAATCCTTGACTCCACGGTAGTCGTCGGCAAACACTCCATCCCCCCCACGACCGACACACAAGTAGAAGCTGAGAGGGGATGACATACCAGTCCTGCGACCGGGGACGAGGGAATCGGCTCCTCAACGATGTCCGTCACTGGTGGTGCTGGTGTTTTCTGCATTGCTACTACTGGCTGAGCACGTCTAACCAATCGTGCCATCCGCTGTCTCATGTGGAAAGTACGTGCACGGGGGGTGCCGCCATAGGGGACGGCTAAGAGAGCAACGGAGTCGGAGGTCGGGATGACTCCGACTGACTCCAAGACAGAGCAGAGGGCATTGGATGTGGAGCTGAGGTCGGGTGGCAAGGCATCGTCGGGTGACGACAGTTACAAAGGTGAGGATGACGAGGAGGAAGACGGGGTTGTCTGCAGCGGCATGGTGGTAACAACCCGCTCAGAGACCACATGGTCTGTGAGCTGTTGCACCGTACGCTTCAAATCCTATAGCTTGGCATACAACACCGCCATGGCTCCACTGAGGGGTGCTACGGCATCGGCTGACAACGTTTCTGAGTTGGATGGTGAAGACAAAGGACAAGACCTTATCCAAGGCAGTCGTCACCACGCAGGGCGCTAGCAACACTTGCGCTCGCAACAGTAGCACCAGCCATGGTGCTGATCCCTACAACAGTAAAAGGTAAAGCCGGTAGACGCCCGAGGCGGGTGCCACGGCTGCAACTGCCAGCATGGATTCGGCGCATTCCACTCATGCAGTGCTGGCGCCAACCAAGGCACCGGTTGCGCTCCCTACCATGCCAGTGTGCTCATCTCTTGAGCCTAGCGTGGATGAGTGCACAGTGCACTCGCTCTCGCTGGCACAAGGCCACAGGGGGAGGTGGACGATCGAAGCACAATCTCTCAGAAGCACGTCAACATCGTCACGAGAGCTAGTATGATATGTGACCTCAAGTCGCCTATGGTGCTGCTGTTATTGCTGTTGCTGGTGCCTACTGCCATCGTCAACGTCGACGGCGGTGGTCCCTGCCACGCTTCCAACGGCTGGTAACGCTGCTGGTGGTGCCGTTGCAGTAGCGGCTGCACTACTGCACCGGTCGCTGTCACAAACCGACAGTTGTGACCTCCGGCTATCCCTCCCTTTCTTCCTTTTTTTTGGTTCGCCGAACGCTCGGTGCTAGTGGGGACCCCTCCTCAAGGTGTTTCTTGATTTCCCCACTTGAGGATCCCCATGTCCTCCTTCCCCTTCCTTTTCTTTCAACCACCTTGGGTGCCTCCCTTGGGGTTGTTGTGGGGTGCCCCATTCGAGGACCCCTAGGTCCTCTCCCCCTCCATTTTTCTTCACTTTCCAGTTTGACCCTCGCCTCGAGCGAGGACGTCGAGTGAGCTTGCTCGGCAAGCTCGTTGAGCAAGCTCGCTTGGCGAGCTTGCTTGGCGAGCAAGCAGCTTCGTGCTTCTTGCTTACAACGCGAAGCAGTAATACAGCTTCGCAGTGCGAGGAAGCAGCAGCAGTGACTGCCGCCGCTACAGTTGCCACTGCTGTGTGGGTTGCTGCTGCTATTGCAGCAAGCGTGAGCAACTACGGCCGCGTGCTGCAGCTGCGCGTCACCGCCACCACTGCTGCTGCTACAGTTGCGCCTGCTGCCCGCCGCTGGTACTACTACAGCTGCTCACTGCCACCTGCAGTTGCTGCTCGCAGCCGCTAGCTGTTGTTGCCGCTCGCTGCTGCTGCTGCTCTTTGCTCCTGCCTCCTGCTACAGCTGCCACTGCAGCTGATTGCCACTGCTTCTGCTCCCACAACTGCTGCCCTCTGCCGCTGCTGCTGTAGGTGCGTGCTGCTACCACTACTGTTGCGGCTGTTGCGAGCTGTCGTTGATGTGGCTACTGCCTACTACCATTGCTGAGGTTGTTGGTACAGCTACGGAGATGCTGTTGTAGCTCGTGGCTACTGATGCCGCCGCTGTTGAAAGCTACTTGCGCTAGTAGGCACTGCTACTGCTCGCAGCCGCTGTCACAAGCTGCTCTTGTGAGCTGCTTCTCCCTTTTTTTTTGTACACATCGGTAGCCAAACACAACTGTTGCTCCCACCCGGTGCTACTACTATAATGACTGCTGCCCGTAGGCGCCTACGGGCCGAGAAGCACCTGCAGGTGCTTCCTGCCGGTATTGCTGCTATAGTTGTTGTTGCTTGCAACAACCGTTGTTGTCTTCACTACCTCCACCACTCCACTGCAACGTAGTCCTGGTGAGTCCCTCCAGGATCTTCTGTTGGGAACATGGGTGGCTGCCGATGCTGCCACTCACTACTGTTGCGTCTCTGCTGGACATCGCAACGAGTTGTGGCTCAATAGTTCTGATACCATGAGAAGCTTCCTAGAACCTTCCTAACCGCCTGCCACTTAGCTAAGCGTCAGCGCTGAGTTAGTGTGTGATGACACTCACAAGTCATGCACGAAACTGCAAGGGTCTTGGTAGGGACACGTACAGAGTGTCAGGAAGCTCAAACTGAATAAAATAGCAGAGAGTGTTAATGAATGATAAGTCCACAGCATAGAAACCTGCCGCGGCGCACGACGAGTGTCGCACGCGGCAGTGCAAGGTCTGTCCTAAAACCGGCCCAAAAACACGGTTTTAGCCGTAACTCTGCCCAAACAAATCAAAATGCTAGGATGTCTCAACCTAAGCATGCAGGATCTCAAGTCGGACACATGCATGCATCCAGCATCAAATGGTGGACACATAATAAAATACATGCAAATCGGGCCCACGGCCAGTCCGCCGATAAAATCCTACAAGCTACAGAAATTTGCAGAAGGTTCGAGACAACCTCCATGATGCCGGGGCAGTCGTCGGTTAGCTCCGAGTGGGTGGTCCACCACCTGCCGACGCGAGAGTGCCTCTTGGGTCCGCATATGGGATCTGTCATGCCGTAGCTGCTGGATAGGTCCCTGGACAATCCCGAGTCCCATCGGGTTGTCACAATCTCTTGTATGGCTGCCACTCACCATCAGCTCCAAGTGCACCCGTAGCTGCCACGGCCATGGCTCGTGTCGGGTGGAAGGCACACACACCAACACTCCCCCTAGCTGACACATCCGTCAACACCACGATGGCTGAGCAAAGGCAAGGAAGGATGGCATCGATCAAGCATACCATAGCACAGGGTCTTGTTGTGACAATGGTGCAACCCACCAAGTGCCCGGGTCTTGACCATGCAAGAAGTCAATCACACACCTATGTGTCAAACATCATGCAAGAGATACAGAGAAACAAGGTCTCCTCGTGACCCCGGAAACATCTCCGAGTGTTCGGGTCTCGACCACACCATGCATGGATCATGTACAAGACATGGAGGCAATGGGTCTCCACTGAGAAGATTCTAGGAAGCTTCCTAGTACGCTTGCCACTGACTGGGCATCACCGCTCAGACAACTCGCGGCGTCAACACAAGTCGGACGCGAAACGGCAAGGGTTTAGCTAGGCGACACAAAGTGTCAAATGTGCTTCCATAAGTAAAACATATGTAGAGAGAGTTAACAAATGACAAGTCCACAGCATAAATACCTGCCGCGGCGCACGACGGGTGTCGCACGCGGTAGTGCAAGGTCTGTCCTCAAACCGGCCCAAAACATTGTTTTGGCCGTAACTCTGTGGAGACAAATCAGAACGCTATGCCGTCTGAACCTAGACATGCAGAATCTTGAGCCAGACGCTACGACAAGTCACACGCATAATTCCGGCACTGATCGGTGGACAGACAATGTAAAACATACAAATCGGGCTCAAGAGCCAGTCCACCGAGAAAACTCTAGCATCTGTAAAAAAACCGCAAAGCACACCGGCAAGCACCCAGGGCGTCATAGCAGCTCTCTGGCAGCTGCTAGTGGATGGAGCCACCACTCGTCACTGCTCCGGTGCCAGCTGCATCTACATCAAGCATAGGCTGCAGAAAAATGGCAGGAGGTCCAAGACAGAATCCACGACATTGGGGCAGTCGACGTCAGCTCCTACTGGGTGGTCCACCTCTTGTCCACGCGCCGGTGTCTCCGGGGTCCGCATCGAGGACCATGTCGTCGTGCTCTCCTGTACCGCTGCTCTCCTGGCTGTCGCTCATGACGGGTGGAAGCCACACACACCAATACTCCCCCTGTCTGACACAACTATCAACATAACGCTGTCTGAGCGAAGGCAAGAGATGATGGCTTATGGAACCAGTCATACCGAGCACTGATCAAGCATACCACAGCACAGGGTCTGCTCGTGACAATGGTGCATCCAACCAAATGCCCGGGTCTCGACCATGCACGAAGTCAATCACACACCTACGTGTCAAACGTCATGCAAGAGAGATAGAGAAACAAGGTCTCCTCGTGACCCCGGAAAGTGTCTCCGGGTATCCGGGTCTTGACCACATCATGCATGGATCATACACAAGACATGTTAGCAATGGGTCTCCATGTCACACCGGTAGAACTCACCAGGTGCGCAGGTCTCAACCAGCATAACCTCGACCATAGCATTGTGCCAAACCCCAAGTAACCTTGCTGTCCTCAAAAGGGTGTCAGGCCAAAGCCCACACACCAACGCTCCCCCTGTGCTACAGAGGCTCACAGTACAAGCAAAGCTGATGGCTGCTCCCAACACAGTCCGTGAGGAATCAGCTCGGCTCCCCCATGGCCACATACCCCTACTATAGCAAAGGTGACGACAATGCTGGTGGGATGTGCTCGCACAAAGCCTCACCCCAAAGCGACATCGTTACTGGCGTCGTCGTTGCTATCATCGTCACTGTTGTCATCATCTGCTGATGTGACTAGTGCAGCTCTGAGGGCTTCCTCCAAGACAAACTCCTGATGTATGGCCTCCAACTGCTGAGCTGCATATCACCTCGCAGCCTCTGCAGTGTCGAGGCGCGTGTGGAGCTCGATGAGCTCTGACGCGGCAGCCGACTGGCTGGCTACATCTACGGCATGTAGGCGGTCAGTCACGGAACAAACCTGACGGTGGACCTCGATCGTGTGCGAATCGGCACGAGCCAGAGCCTCCTGTAGCCTCGCGGTCTCACCACATAGGAAAGAGTAGAGCTGCGCCTGCTCATCGCACAAGTAGGCGTCCTCTGCGTTAGTCGTCGACTCAAGTGCCACAGGGCCACGAAGTGCTGGTAGGGCAAGGTGGCAAGATAATGAGTCACCACATAAGTTGTCGAGGGCTGTAGGAACGGCTGCTGCAAAGGCCCCTGCTTCTCGTGACACACCTGTCGCTCGGCCGTCAACTACTAGCCGGACTTCGGCATGTGTAGGTACAGCTACATCCGCGGTGACGTCGTGGTCATCGAAGGTGCGGTGAAGGTCGTGGTGCTCCTCGTGACCCCTGGTGCGCAGCCCATCATCCACCTGCTGCTAGAGGTCCGCCTGTCATGGACGTGCATCATGTAGAGACCACTCAGCTGCCTTGAAACGCCTGTGTACATCCTCCACACACTCCTCAATAGCCTGTTTTGCTGGAACATCCACCCAAGCCACCATTTCCTCTTGCTCGTCGACCGCGGAGCGTAGGCGCTCGTGTATAGGAACAATAGCTCGGATGAGAGTAGCTATGTCCTCGGATGGAACCCTCGTGGTGTCAGCGACACCGGTCAAGGCAGCGAGCAGTTGGAGGACCGTAGCTTGCTCTACATCCTCCATGTCACACACGTGGAAGTCTGCTTTCACCAAGGGCCATGTCGTGCTTGTGCTGCGGCTACTACAAATAAAGAAACGCACTTGGCCTCTAGGTCTGCCTCCGACTCCGTGTCTGACGAATCCCCCATGTACGACTCGTCGTCCTTGCAAGGGGCATCTGTCCCCTCCTGACGGTCAGCCACATGCTCCTGCCATTGAGCACTATCTCGTGCATCAATCATGTGCTGTCCTGTGGCCTTCGGTGAGCACTCCACCTCCCCACCGACCGAAGGACTGGGGAAAACCACGAGGGAGTGGCGCACCAGCCCCGCGACCGAGGACAAGGGAGACGGCTCTGCTGCAACTCCTCCCACCACCATAGTAGCTGCTATCGTCTCGGCTATCGTCCAGGTATCTGGCCTTTGCTGCCTCTCCTACTGCCTCCGCTACATCCGCTGCAATCTCCAACTCGATCTCTGAAGCTGACTCAGTGTCAGACCACTCATCCTTGGACAAACAGTCGTCCACCATAGCGAGATGATGCATCAACTGAGTGTGTCGTAAATCTCCTTCTGCTGCCTCGGTCCTCGGCTCCAAGGTAGTCGTCGGCGGACACTCCATCCCCCCCACAACCGACACACCGCCAGAAGGTGGAAGGGGATGACACACCAATCCTGCTACCAGCGACGATGGAAGCGGCTTTTCGGCAACGTCCGTCACTGCTGGTAACGCTGTTGTCAGCACTGCTACTGCTGGCTGGGCACGTCTAGCCTGTCAAGCCATCCGCTGTCTCGCTTGACGTTTGCGTGCATGAGGGGTGCCGTCAGAAGTGACGGCTAAGATAGCAATAGGGTCAGAGGTTGGGATGACACCGACTGACTCTAGGACAGAGCGAAGGGCATCGGATGTGGAGCTGAGTTCGGGTGGCGAAGGACCGGCAGGTGATGACACTGTAGGAGTTGAGGATGGCGAGGAGTGAGACAGGGATGTCTGCAGGGGCATGGTGGCAAGGGCCTGCTCAGAGAGTACATGGTCTATGAGCTGATGCACCATGCTCTTTAGACCCTGGAGCTCAGCGTAGAACACCGCCATAGCTCCACTAAGGGGTGCCATGGTATCGGCTGACAAGGTCTCGGAGTCCGATGGTGAAGACAAAGAGCGGGACCGTTTCCAAGGCAGTCGCCACCACGCAGGATGCTGCGACACTGGCACCATCCATGGTGTCGATCCCCACCGTAGTAGCAAGCAAAGCCGTTGGATGCCTGAGGTGTATGCCACGGCTAGAACTGCTACTGTGGACGCGCCGCCTGCGACGTATGCAGAGCCGGTGCCAACCATGGCACCGGCTGCGCACGCCAATCTGCACATCTCCGGAGCTCGGTGTGGGTGAGTGCACGCGACAGTTGCTCCCGCTGGCACAAGGCCATAGGGGGGGGTGAGCGATCGAAGCACAATCTCTCAGACGTGATGCGACGCCGTCACGAGGACGGTCACCATTGCGCTAGTGGTACACTCCTGTGCGACTCAAGTGTGCGACCTCAAGTTTCCTTTGGTGTTGATTCTGCACCGGGTGCCGTCGTCAGCCGACGGCTATGGCCTCAAGCCACCTTCGTTGCTGCTGCTACCGCTGCAACTCTTGTAGCGGCTGCTACTACAGCTGTTCCCGTCGTCAGCCGACGGTGGTGGCCTCAAGCCACACCAAAAAGGTAAAATAAACAAAAGAACACAAAACTCACATTCTTTGTTCACCAACCGCTTGGCGTGAGTGGGGTACCCCTTCTCGGGTTCTTACTCAAATGCCCCACTCGAGGACCCCACTTTCCTCCCCTCTTTTTTTCTAGGCGTCACCTCCTCGGGTGCCTCTTTTGGGGTTTTCTGGGGTGCCCCACTCGAGCCCCCCCCCCC
>SZWC01001448.1:162493-184025 GCA_023375785.1 Penium margaritaceum
TCTGACACACACCCCACCCCCCTCCTCCCGCCCCCAAGCCACCGGTTCCCCCCGATGCTTCAGTCCGCCAGCAGAATGCAGATACTCCGCTAGGTCACAAAGGTCGGCCACATGGTCGAGCGACAGGAGGCCAAACGGACGGCTTGCAACCATCCGACCATCCGACCAGCCGACCGTCCAACCATCCGACGATCCGGCCATCCAACCATCCAACCATCCGACCATCCGACCATCCGACCATCCGACTATCCAACCATCCAACCATCCAACCATCCAACCATCCAACCATCCAACCATCCGACCATCCAACCATCCGACCATCCGACCATCCGACCATCCAACCATCCAACCATCCAACCATCCGACAATCCGACCATCCGACTATTCAACCATCCGACCATCTGACCATCCGACCATCCGACCGTCCAACCATCGGACCACCGTCCAACTGCTTCAAACCCATCGCCCTCCGTACGGTAGCAGAGTGTCCTGGCAGATCTTGGCGCCATGTCAAGACATGTGCACGAACGTGAGCACCAACGCGTGCCACCGGGTGGAATGCAGAGGCTTTCTGTGCCGCAAAAACAAACGCAAAGGCTCCAGAGAGAAAGCGGGGGAGGCCACTCCTCTAGTCTATTCGGCGCACGGTCGTGCGCCTGGGTCCTGAACATCTGTCTGAACCTTCAGCTCGAGAGTTCGCCCTAGGCCGCAAAACAGAGGCGCTGAGTCTGCACCATGCAAAGTGCGAAGGTCGATGTGGCCCGTCATCCGCTTCTACAGACACGCATGCACACGGCTGCTGCTGGCACCGCCGCCTTCGCTGCCAATGCCGTCGCCACTGCAGCTGCTGCTGCTGCTGCTCCTTCTGCTGCCTGGCTGCCGCTGGCAAGGGCGCCGAGGTGGCCCTAGCTTATGCCGACCACAGGGGAACACTGTTAAGATAGCCCTGCCTGGGGAGGTGGCACGTGGAAAACGCTCAGTGGAGGCTTAGTGAAAGCTGAGGCGACGCGAGGCGCGCCTCGAGCCGCGCGTGGCCCTGCTGCTCCCAATAGAGGAGGCGGACACAGCGGCGGCAGTGGGATCCGACGCAGACGACGCTGCGGCCTTCTTCTTGTCCTCCGCTGCGCTGTGCGAGGCGCCGAGGTTGCTGCTGCCGCTGCCGCCGAGCGCACCGAGGCCGCTCTTTCTGCCGAGCGCCGCAGCGCGGTTGCCCCGGCCGCGCACGGGAGCGGACTCTTCCATGTACAGCGCATCGAGCTCCGCCGCCAGAGCGACCGCCGCGTCGCGCTCTTGCTGCTGCCGCTGCTGACGCTCTGGCTCCGCCTCCTCCACCAACTTCCCGGTGGCCGGGTCGCGGTACACGTGCACAGGGGCTTCCGTGAATGCGCCGTCGTCGTCGCGGCCGCTGCTGCTGTCGTCCTCGGCAGCGCTAGCGGAGGCGACAACAGATGGGTCCAGAGTGGACGTTGCACGCGATGCGGCCGACGTGGAGACGAGGGCGTCGTCAGCGATGGCGGAAGCGCGCGGTGCGAGCGACGCGAAGAGGAGGCAGGACGCGAGGAAGAGCGCCAGAGAGCGGAGGGGCAGCGGCGACCAGCAGCGAGTGGCTGAGAGCGAGCATTGTTTGGCGGAGAGTGGGTACTGAGGCTGCCGCCTACGCAGCGCTGCCTCCGAAGACATGGCGATGCTGGACCTGACGCTGGTGCCGAAGGCAGACGCCATGACGATGGAGCACGCTGAGTGTACTTGGCAGAAGTTGAGACTGAACTGTCGGGAGCTGTTAGAGTGGTCTCGTCTCCTCGGCAGGCGGTTCCAAGAGCGCCGCCACTGTTTTTGGGCTGAACGAGCAGACTGGGTGGCGATTCGAGGCCGAGCGCACCCTTGCAACGTCGGAAGTGACGGTGCTCCAGTGCAGCTGACAAAGCAGCGCGTTGTCTCCGGAGCGGGCGGCAGCGGGGAACACGGCAAGCAGAAGTGAAAGTGCAAGCGGAGAAATAAGTCATAGAGATAAGTCATACTGTCATAGACTGGTACGACGCTCCACAGCTCAGGAGTTGCTGAGGTCGAAGGGCCAGAGCGGGTGAAGTAGCGAGTGAGGGCTCAGGTAGCCCGGGCGCTCCGCTGCGGGTGCTGGACGACTCGGCCCGAAGCGCTATGCGCTACCCTGTGAGGGCGCAGGCGACCAGTGAACGCACGCCGCCTGCGGCGTCACCTGCGACGGTCGCCGGCCGGCGAAACACCAGGTTATCCAAGAAGGCCCGCGAATTCGTCCGGTGCTCGGCGCCTGGCCCCGGGTGAATCGGCGAATGCGCACTTCTGGCGTTGGGGTTAGCGACGTCAAGCCGCTGTGGGTCGAGGAGAATCGCCATGGCAATCGATCGAACTGCAGCTGTCAAACCAATAAAATTGTCTACCAGGGAAAATGCGCAACAGCCGACTCGGGAAAATGGACAAAGATATGGCAGCGTACAAGACAGTGGGCAAATGATTCCGCAGCGACCCCCTCGCATCTAGCACGATGCGACGGGAACTCGGGAACAGACATGGACAAGGGCGAATACATCCGCGCCGACGACTTGACGTCTCGCCACTATACGACGCGACGAATGAAAAGCGCGTCCTTAGCAAGCGCTGCCCGAGAAATATTTATTTTCATTTATGTGACGGTCAGGGATGATACTTGTTTTGATCCGCCGGCAAGTTTGGCACATATGCTACTCCAACCTGAAAGTTATGTCCGAGCGTTCGTACCGTGGTTGACGGCAAATTCGATTGCCATGAAACACGTGAATAACCAGCCCTGCAAAAAACCAGCTTCCAGGAATCCAACGATATAAACAACATTTTTCCAAACGAAACCTTCGCAAAACAAGATGAGTCCAAGTCTGGAGAAGCGAGGAGATTGCAACGTGATTGAACCTCAAGGCGTCGGCTCCGTCGTATACCCATCAAACATCAGGCGCATACATCGGCTGCGGCGGATCAAAGTCTTCCGAAAAAATTCTCTGCAAAAACGAGATGGCTGACGCAACATAAGCAATCCGAATATTTTTTCTGCAACAAGTGGCAACGTCGACGAGTGGACTGAACGTTGCATCAAGTCTGCCGGTGAAACCTGTCAGATAGGAGTATTCCGTAAGGAACCTCAGTCAGACAGGAGCCTCCGCTTTTCTAGGATTTCAGGTCGGAGGAAGGCACAGACTCGGAGTAAGACCCATCACTTCGCATAAGGAGTGGTTCTAGATACGGAATATTTCGTCAATTTACCCCATGGACAATCAGCAACACTGGGGCTTTTCACACTGACCCGTGCTGAACTCCCCTGCCACGTCAGGGTTGCTGCGCCCTCCGAACTCGACATGGACTGCTCGCAGTCCGCCAAGCTTTGAGCGAAGCGACTCGGACTTGCCCGGACTTGCTACGACTTCGGAGCTGTAGCAAGTTCTAGCAACTCCCGAGTCCACGTTGGACGGTCCCACGTTCACGTGACCAACAAGGTGATGAAACGGACTCTCGCCAACGCCGGACAAGCGAAACCCAAAGAAAAAGTGCTTTCGCTAACACCCACTAGGAAGTTTGTCGTACCTTGCTGCGATGACTTGCTTCAGCTTGCGCTGTGAATGGACACCTCGTAGCAACCCATTCACCGTCGCGCACCTGGATCTTGTACGCGTGGCGACACGTGGCAGAGTTGCTACGGGGCAGTGTGAAAAGACCCACTCATATCCATATGGGCAATGGGCAAACTTGTCCAAGGCGATGTGCTACGGCTAAACTCCCAATATCCACGTTTTCGGCCGACCATGTCTCAGACACCCCCACTGTGAGAAAAGTAACTACGTGACCCCATTCGAAAACGGGGTAGAACCATATACCCATCGATTTCCCGATAGATCCACCATATCCACGTATCGCTCTTTAACAACCCCATACCAAGACGGCGAGGAATTTTTGTCTACCAGACCACGTGCTCGCTCTTTTCAACTGCCATGTCCACAACACGCAGGAAAAGAACCCTATGTCCAGTAGGTTTTATTAAAATAACCACATTTCCATACCAAATTCGACGTTGTTAAGCACTTTTTGCGGACGGTACCGAGCGTCGTTCGCCGTTATCTGATGCACCCCCGACAGATGGCAATTTCACCTGACAAGTATAGGATAACGGTAAAGGCGATATCCTCCACATACAGACAAAGCGGATTGCGTCGACATGACGAATCTTGTGTACTTTACTCGCGCGGCGTAGTATGAGCGTCCTTTCGAGGGGGGGGGGTGTACTGCATATGGTTGTGTACTTTGGCAAGCTTCGAATTGAACCCGCTTGTCTATGCCGCGAAACGTTGCAATGACCGAGACATCAATGCCGAACACAGCCAAATAATGAACATTTGACGAACGTCGCTGACCTTTGCCAATGGTCGGGTCATGGGGGAGTGTTGTGATTTGTGACGTTCGTGTACAGTTTATTGTGACCACTCGGCCGTGTCCATACTTGTGCAGATCCCTGAGGCGGGCCCTGGTGACACCGGTGCGACGACTGGCGGCGGACTACCGACTTGGAGCTGGCCGACTACCGCTCCAGAGCCCCAGATGCTGCCGGGACTCTCTGCTGTCCTTTCAACAGATTGTAGGCGTCTTTCGGCGGACTGGCCATGAGCCCTATTTTCATGTTTTTGCATTGTATGTCCACCGTCTGATGATGGATGCATGCATGTGACCAGTCGTAGCATCCGTCTTTTGATCCTGTACGTCTAGGTTTTGACGGTGTAGCATTCTGACATGTGTCCGCAGAGTTACGGCCAAAAGAGTGGTTTTGGGCCGGTTTTAGGACAACTCTTGGACTCCCGCGTGCGACACCCGCCGTGCGCGGCGGCAGGTATTTATGCCTTGGACCTATCATTTGTTATCCTCTCTCTGCATATGCTATTGAAGCATTCTGACACTTTGTCTTGTGTCTCCTAGCCAGACCCTTGCCATTGTGTGCACGACCTGTGACTGTCGTTACCGTCTGACCAGGCACTGACGCCTAGTCACCTGCTGTGTTGCTAGGAAGCTTCCATGCATTTTCTCATGGTATCATAGACGTGAGACAGTTCTAACTGAGTTGCGTAGAAGAGACGCAGCAGAGCGGCAGTAGTGAGAGTCACCGCTACAGCAGATTCCTTGGGGCCTGTCGGAGACAGCCGGTCGCCGTCAGCGCAGCCCTCACCCACCACGTGAGATCCCAACAGCACTTTTGCCACCGTTCCAGCACCAGCAGCAGAGGCAGCAGCAGTAGTGTAACAGCATCAAAGCGGTGCGTGGCGGTTGTAAAGAGCGCAGCCGCCATCCACAGCCACAGTGGCAGCAGTAGCAACGGCGGCAGCAGCAGCGCAACAGCAGCGGCGGCAGCAGTAGCGACGGCAGTAGCAGCGCAGCAGCAGCGGCGGCAACAGCAGCGCAGCAGTAGCAGCGGCAGCCGCGGCGGCAACAGCAGGGCAGTAGCGACAGCAACAGCAGCGCAGTAGTGGCAGCACCAGCAGCGCACGACGGCGGCAGCGAGCAGTAACCGCAACGCATTACAATAGCAGCAGCAGCAGCAGCAGCAGCAGCGCAGCTGCTGCTGCCATTGCTGCATACGCAACTATACAGCTGCTGCTGCATTGACATCACAGCTGCAACAGCAACTGAGCGGAAGTTGTGCAGCTTCCACGCAGCTTCCGCGCAGCCACCGCCGAGCGGCTACACGCTCGCGAAGAGTTGCGAGAAAGAGAAAAAATGAGAGGCAAGCTGACGTCAGCAATTTTGCTTGCTGACGTCATCATGTCGTGCTGACGTCAGCAGCCACTTGCTGACGTCAGCACCATACTTCGCCAAATTTTTGGCCGGACAGCTAAAAGTTGCGAGTGTCTCAACTCCTCGAGAAACGCTGACAGTTTTGAAATCCGACAAACTTGACCTGTCGCCCCATGCTGAGCGGCGACATGAGCCTGTCCGACAACGAGGAGGGACCATGCGACCCCTCCTCCTCTTCGTCTGGTGTACTGAGTCCACGCTCGCAGGCCATTGAGGACCTGCGAAGCCAGCAAGATGAGATGTGTCGCCTCCAGAGAGAGCAGACTGACGCTATCCGCACGCTGACTGAGCTTCTGCGTGCTCAGTCCACGACTCCTCAGCGGGCTTCTGAGGGAGCTGCCGGCGTCGCGGTCTCTACTCAGCAGTTGGCTAAGGCACCCGTGACAGGCACTCGACCTGTCCCACCACCTACTGACCTCCTGGATGATGAGCCACTCCTGCCGGGCATTACGAATGATTCCCCGGCTCAGGAGATTCGAATTCTTCAGGAGTGGCTCCGTCGGCTGCAGACGAGCACCCGATCTCCTCCGTTTTCCCCGATACGATCGTCACCTAACTACCCCGGTGACCATCCTCTTCCAGGAGTATTTCCCGTCCCTCGTCCTACTTAGCCTGTGGTTGCTCTCCCCACGGAGCGGCAGCCCAAGGATTTTGAGGCACCACCTCCACGGTACATCAGCGAGGATGGCTTCGACTGCTGGGAGATTCTGTTTCAGGTGTGGGCTACTTTTGAGGGAGTGTGGCCTTACTACCACAGCCCGTACCAGCCTACAGACCCAGCACAGGTACTGACAGCAGCCCGAGCCATGCGCGGACTCCTCTACGCCATGCCACGCGAGACCGTCGTCGACTTCTGCCCCTTCCTTGGGGAGGCCGACACAGGTACCAGCGCCGATCCTCATGGAGGTTGGGATCTGGCCTTATCTCTGCTGGCCACAGAGACACAAGTCACTCATGCATCACACATTCATGCTTTCCATTCGCTCCGTCAGGGGCCTGTGGAGCCTACAACGGATTACTGGCGATGCGCCATGCGCATCTACACGCGCTTGGGGACCTAAGGAGGCACACAACTGTGGGCGCTTTGTAGGATTATGCTCTGAGTTTGCCTCGAGTACACCGGCATCTTCACACGGTACAGGGACGTTGTTCTCAAGCCCTTCTCAGCCACTCTGCAGCTACTTCCTTGGGCGCATCAGCTCTTCCTTCAGGTGACCTCAGCCCACGAGGCAGCCGTAGCCCATCAGGAGACTTCTCTCGCTGCAACAGCCATTGCATCACCACCATCTTGCCTCCTGCAGTCTCCCTCTTCCTCCTCCATCACTTCCTTATGTTCCTCTTCCTCTTCAACCCAGTCTACACCCACGTAGACACAGGGTGTTGCAGCAGCCACCCAGGGGAAGAAGAAGAATAGGAAGCGTGGATCAGGTCAGCAGTAGTCGTCATCAAGTGGTAGCAGTGGTCGTTCTGTGCACTACTACAACTATGGAGGCGCCCATCGCTACACCGAGTGCCAGCAGCCGCTTGACTGGGCGCGGATCACTCGTGGGCTCCAGGCTGCTCATGCTCTCCGTTTCACATATGGCACGTCACCCGCATCCTCCTGCAGACGCGCGACGGCCATGACTACAGCTGTTCCTGCCTCCTCACCTACGAGCAACAGCGATCCGGACCTGCGCAACCGCACCATCGCCGAGCTTTGCCACCTTCTCGCGCTCTACTTTCAGGGAGGTCCGAGTGTGTTGTCATCGTCGGGTTGTTCACAGACTGTTTGTTTGTCCGTTCTTGTGGCTCGTGACGACGCGTGTGGGGGAGCACAATCTGCATGTGATGATGATGGGCCTGACTGCACCGAGTGGATTCATGAGTCTCATCTTTGCGTTGTGCGTCGTTCCTCCCCACTGACGGCTCAGTGTCCCTCTGATGCCGAGTGTTCCATTGCTCGTACAGTGACGTCCACCAGCCGTGACTCCGTTGGCACTTGGATCATCGATTGTGGTGCCACCCATCACATGACGTGTCGTCGTAGTGACTTTGTTGTTCTCGGTCCTGTCACGTCTGTCCGTTTCGTTCGTATAGGGTCTGGTCAGTCCTTCCCAGTCCATGGTGTTGGGGTTGTATGCTTCGATGGTCCGTCTAGCCCCTTGTACCTTCCAACGTGTTGTTTGTGCCTGTAACTTGATGGGTCTCTCTATGGAGCATACCGCTGACTCAGCGACTATGACTGCTACTGACACCCGCATTTTTGTCCTCCGTGCTTCAGTCATAGGTGATATGTATCGCATCGCACGGCCCTCCTCCCCTTGCTCTTCCTCTTCCTCCAGTCATGTCTTTGTCACTGGTGTTCTATCTCTGGAACAATAGAGGTTGCTTCATCGCTGTTTATGTCACGTGGGCTTCGACACTGTGTCGAAGCTCATTTGGACACAACCCGCTCTCGGTCTTGACGTGGCTTCTTTCGAGAAGCCACCCAAGACTGACTGTCTTTTTTGCGCTCAGAGGAAGATGCACCTGTGCACCTACCCTGACTCTTGTTCCCGAGGGCTTCGGCCTCTCGAGTTGGTTCACTCAGACCTTCTTGGCCCTCTCCCGATCGAGTCCCTGTTCGAGAGGGGCCGGTATGTTCTGACTCTGACTGATGACTTTACCCGGATGCGGTGGGTCTACAGCCTACGTCAGAAGAGCGACGTCGCCCTTGCGGTTCGACTTTGGCTAGTGATGGCTGAGCGTCAGTCCCGCCACATGCTACGTACCTCTGCTCGGATTGCGGTAGTGAGTTGCTTTGCGAGATGGACTCCTTCTTTGCTGAGCACGGGATTTTTCACCAGGTCTCCGCTCCTGCTACCCCCCAGCAGAACAGTGTATCTGAGCGCTGGAACCGCACCATGGAGGATGTGGTGTGTGCCATGCGATCTGAGTGCGGTCTCCCAGAGTCTTTTGTCTTTGAGGGTTTCGCCTACATAACTTGGGTGTGGAACTGCCTCCCGCAGGGTCCGCTTCCGGACCATGTTACACCGTATGAGCTATGGTTTGGACACCGTGCTCACCTTTGTCTCGCTTGCGTCTGGGGCTCCCTGGCCTCCGTGTGGTACACTGAGGACCAACAGGGGTCCAAGGTCTCACCTCGGGGCCGCTTGTGTGTCTTCATAGGCATTTCCCCGCGGTCGAAGGCCTGGCGCTTCTGGGACCCTACTTGTCTTCGCGTCATTGAGTCTCGTGACGTGCTGTTTTTCGAGTCTCTCACCTACCGTGACCTGACTTCGATCACAACACTCTCCGCCACCCATGTTCCTTCCTGTGAGGGTTCTCGGCGGATGGGGGAGACTTCCATGCCAGCGAGCACCTCTCATCAGGCTTATGTGTCCGCTTGAGCCCCCTCTCGGTCTCCGACCCTTGATGATGCGGCGATCATTGCCGTTGGTCCAGAGATCTTGCGTGTACAACCTGTTTCACACCCCACAGGTACCTCTGTTCCCACGCCTCCTTCTACACCAGCACCTGCGTCTGCTGGCACCCCTATCTTTGTATCTTATCCAACCTCGCCCACTCCCGTTCCTATGTCGGCTGGTACTCCTACCTCAGTGTAAGGTCCACTCTTGCCTACTCCAGCTGTCATACCCAGCCCCGTGTTACCCACACACACATCTTCTCGCACGGCATCTCCGACTGCCTCGTCTCAGCCCTCACTAGCTATGGTCGCACCTGTCCTTGAGCATGAGGTACGTCCCTTGACCTCAAGTTACTCCCGTGAGCCCGGTGGCTGTCTTCGACCACTGGATTCCGGAGGTCAGCGAGGGTCGGGCCCCTGGACCCAGGCGCTCCTCTCGCAGCATCACGAGTGGTGACCCCGGCACAAAGGCCCTAGATCTGAGTGTCCGCACTGAGCTCACAGAGGTACATCCAGCGTGCCCCGTAGGGCACGACCTCGTCACTCGCGAGTTCCATATCGCCTGTGATGTAGCAACTGATCTCGTGGTCATGAGGCCCGGCACTGAGACGTGTGCACTTGCCACGCAGAGTTCTCCCTCCATGGCGTCCGACCCGGGCACACCGAGGTAGGCTCTCTCATCACAGGATGCTGATGCTTGGCGTGCTGCCTGCGAGGCTGCGCTTCGCGCTATCCGAGAGCACAGAGTCTACAAGCTTGTCAATCTTCCTCCTGGGAGGAAGGCTATTCAGGTCAAGTGGGTCTTTTGTAAGAAGGTGAAGCCAGATGGCTCACTGGAATGCTACAAGGCCCGCTTGGTCGTCAAGGGGTACTCTTAGATTGAGGTAGTTGATTATACCGACACTTTTTCCCCTGTCAGCCGCATGACCTCAGCTCGAGCTCTGTTCGATGTAGTGGCTCAGCATGATTGGGAACTACACCAGATGGATGTGAACAATGCGTTCCTCCATGGCTCTCTGGATTAGGAGATTGATGTGGCTCAGCCACCGAGCTTTGAGGACGGTGACAAGGTCTGGAACTTACGCAAGTCCTTGTACGGCCTCAAGCAGTCTCCGCGGTGTTGGAACTGGGAGATCACTGGCACTTTGACTCGTGTAGGATACGTACAAAGTGAGGTAGACCCCTCTCTGTTCATCCTACCGACACCCGAGCGGTTCACCGCCATCGTGGTCTATGTCGATGACCTTCTGATTGCGTCTCCATCCGTGGCGGCCGTGAAGGAGGCCAAGGCTATCCTGCAGACTGCCTACAGGATGAAGGACCTCGGTCGTGCATCGGTGTTTCTCGGTATGGAGATCGTGCGAGATCGCAGACATCGGACACTATTGTTGCATCAGGCCCGATACACACGAGTCATGGGGGAGCGCTTTAACGATCTCCTCGGTACAGTGGCCTCCGCTTCCACACCTCTTACACCCAATGGGCAGGATGCCCTGAAGGTGGATGACCCTACACAGCTGGGGGAGACAGTGGACGTGACCTTGTACCTCCGTCTCATCGGATCTCTGATGTACCTGACTACTACCACGCGTCCTGACATCGCATTTGTTGTCAATCTCCTCGCTCAGTTCTTGCAGGCTCCACGTGCGAGAGCCCTTTATGCGGCTGTGCAAGTGGTGCAGTACGTGGTCTCCACGCCGTACCTCGGACTCTGTTTTTGTCGACAGTGTTTGCTGGTCCTTGACGGCTACACCGACAGCGACTGGGCTTGGAGCCCAGATGGGCGCAGCGGTACTGGCTACGTGTTTGTGCTCGGTGGTACCGCTCTATCTTGGCGAAGCGGGAAGCAGGGCTGCATCGCCCGTAGTTCGTCGGAGGCAGAGTACGTTGCTTTGGGCGCAGGGGCTGCTGAGGTAGTATGGCTGCAGCGCTTGTTTCTTGAGCTTGGGTAGTCAGTACCCGCCATTGTGCTGCGTTGCGACAACTAGAGTGCTCTCGCCATTGCGGAGAACTCTGGTGTCTTTCATGCTTGCACAAAGCACATTGCGGCTGAGCATCACTTCGTTCGTGATCTGATGGAGCGACGTGTGATCTCCGTCATGTGGGTTGGCACTGTCATGCAACGTGCTGATTTCTTGACGAAGGTACTAGCTCACGGGAAGTTCCTGGTGGCCATTCGTTCTGTCGGGCTTCGCCCCATGCCTGAGGGTGGTTGAGTGTGGGATATGCGTCTGGGCCTCATCTGTTTGTGTCACTCAATATTGTGTTTGTAACAGTGCTGCACGTGTATTGACATGCGTACCATTGGGTCATGGGGGAGTGTTGTGATTTGTGACGTTCGTGTACAGCTTACTGTGACCACTCGGCCGTGTCCATACTCGTGCAGATCCCTGAGGCGGGCCCTGGTGACACCGGTGCGACGACTGGCGGTGGACCACGGACTTGGAGCTGGCCGACTACCGCTCCAGAGCCCCAGATGCTGCCGGGACTCTCTGCTGTCCTTTCTACTGCTTGTAAGCGTCTTTCGGCGGACTGGCCATGAGCCCTGTTTGCATGTTTTTACATTGTATGTCCACCGTCTGATGATGGATGCATGCATGTGACCAGTCGTAGCGTCCGTCTTTTGATCGTGCACGTCTAGGTTTAGACGGCGTAGCATTCTGACATGTGTGCGCATAGTTATGGCCAAAACAGTGGTTTTGGGCGGGTTTTAGGACAACTCTTGGACTGCCGCGTGCGACACCCGCCGTGCGCCGCGGCAGGTACTTATGCCTTGGACCTGTCATTTGTTATCCTCTCTCTGCATATGCTATTGAAGCATTCTGACACTTTGTCTTGTGTCTCCTAGCCAGACCCTTGCCGTTGTGTGCATGACCTATGACTGTCGTCACCGTCTGACCAGGCACTGACGCCTAGTCAGCGGCTGTGTTGCTAGGAAGCTTCTACGCATTTTCTCATGACCATTGCCGACCGCTCCAAGGGGCGGTTTATCGTGCACCGCCACGCACATCACGCATTGTGGCATACCCTTGCTGACTTTGTGAAAGGATGCCAGTTGAACGTAGAAACCCACCGTTTTCACCGATGAGGTCCCGGTTGTTTGCGTAACTTGTGCGATAGGGCCCGTCTTGTAGACGAGTGACATGGACCCGATGTCGGTAGACCGCCCACTACCTCCGATGCTCGGTTGGGGAAACATCGACCAGAGTGGACATGGTCCATGGGGTGTGGACATTCCACTTCAGCCCAAACCAACACATGACGACCCGAGGCTGCGTGGCGCCAGGTGAAGGTTCAGTGGGACGTCATGTATGACCATGCGCCACCGAGTCTGTTGGTTTTCGTGCATCTCTCATTGTACTCTGTTGTGTCCTCCCGGCTTGTGTACATTGGCGTGGAGATGACTGATGGCGAGACTTGACGCCGCTGGAGTGTCGCTCGGTGGAGTCGACGCACGCTGAGGCCCACTCACCCGTCGCTGGAGCCTCCTCCCTTTGGCGATGCGCTCAGCTCCATCAGCAGGCCTCCTCGATGGTCGGGCCGCCGACAGTCACTGCCACTGTGGATGCAGTCTGCATGCACCTAGCGCTATGTCTGGCTGTGGCATTGTGTCTGCAGCATCATGCGATGCCTAGGGTCCATGTCTTCTGTTGTATGGCCCTGTTTGGCATCGTTGACTGTCGTGGGCACTGCCTCGGTTCGTGCAGCCATAACTTCTTGTAACCATTTTTCTAGCTGATTCGGACTGCTCGACTGCGTTCACAGCGTTGGTATTATGGTAGGGTCCAGTTTTTAGGCAAAACGGACGACGCCCGGGTTTTGGGCTGTCGGGCGTCTGGCACGGCTCACCGAGAAAACCCTGCCTGCCAGAAAATAGGTCTAGCACTATTTTCTGATTGGCTGGTTAGCTGAGTAACAACTTTTACACTAGTGGGGGGGGGCCTAGAACTTGGAGGGGTTCCCCATTGTTGCTCATTCTTTATTTCTCATCAGTTACTTACAGTTTTCAGCTGCTTTCTGGCGCTAACAATGGCACGCGCACTTCTGAGTAACAAACCCNACTTCTTGTAGCTATTCTTCTAGCTGATTCGGACCGCTCGACTGCGTTCACAACGTTGGTATTATGGTATGGTCCAGTTTTCAGGCAAAACGGACGACGCCCGGGTTTTGGGCTATCGGGCGTCTGGCACGGCTCACCGAGAAAACCCTGCCTGCCAGAAAATAGGTCTAGCACTATTTTCTGATTGGCTGGTTAGCTGAGTAACAACTTTTACACTAGTGGGGGGGGGCCTAGAACTTGGAGGGGTTCCCCATTGTTGCTCATTCTTTATTTCTCATCAGTTACTTACAGTTTTCAGCTGCTTTCTGGCGCTAACAATGGCACGCGCACTTCTGAGTAACAAACCCAGAGCTTCCAGACTTAGTCTCTAGAGGAGCAGACTGAGGGGGCAGCAGACTTAAGCAATGAGCGTGGAAATCCGCACGTTGCATCGACAACGCATGCTGCCCCAACCTGTTGCCTAGGTTTCTAGCTTGGTATCAGAGCCTGAGAGTAGCAGCATCAGCAGAGGACTGGCGTACAAGTACCAGACCACGCCGGCGGACCCCCATACGCGCCAGTGCAGGGGAAATGCTGCCGGATTTTTTCCGACAGCATGGACCCGCCTGGTGGCGGCGTCAGATTTTTTCCCACGGCCACTGGGCCAGGGGAAGTGCTGCCAAATTTTTTTCGGCAGCACTGACTCCCACACGTGACGCGAGGAGGTGAGCGACAGGCCGTGTCCAACACCTCTGGGCGACGACGCACGTGGCAACGTCACCCAGGTGCAGCTACTTGCACCAACACGCAGCAGTAGTAGCTTCCAGCAGTGGCAGCTGCAGGCAAGAGCAGCGAGTAGTGGCAGCAGCAGCCAGCAGCAGCTGCGTGTAGCAGCAGCAGCAGGCAAAAGCAGCATCTCGCAACAGCGTGCAGCAGCAGCAGCCCGCAACAGCAGCTCGTAGCAGTAGCAGCAGCCTATAGTAGCAGCTCGCAGTAGCAGCAACCCGCAACAGCAGCAAGTAGCAGCAGTGGCAAGTAGTAGCTCCAGCAGCGTGCAACAGTAGTAGCAGGTTGCAACAGCCGTAGCAACAAGCCGCATGAGTAGCCAGCCGTAGTAGCTACTGCAACGAGCAGCTACGAGTAGCGGCTGCTGCTGCTGCTTGCTGCCCGCACTGAGCGAGCACCGAGCAGCAGCCCGCTGCTGTCAGCGAGCAACTGCCCGCTACCAGTAAGCAGCAGCTGGCTGCCAGCGAGCAGTAGCCCACTGCTCGCAGCTGACAGCGGGCAGCTGCCCGTTGCGAAAGACGAGAAAAAAGGAGAAAAAAAGGAGAAAAAACTCCCCCATCCCACCTGCTTCGCCGCCGCTGCTACAGCAGCTGCCTTTGCGGCTACAGCAGCCCTATTAGCCGCAGCAGCCTGCAGCAGCAGCAACCGCTGCTACAACTGCAGCCGCAACAGTAGCAGTAGCAACAGCAGCAGCCGCAGCAACAGCAATAGCAGCAGCAGCTGTAGTAGCTGTAGCAGTAGTAGCAGCAGTAGCAACAGTGGTAGTAGCAGCAGCAGTAGCACCAACTGCAGCAGCAACCACAACAGCAGCAGCAAACAGTAGCAACACCAACAGCAGCAGCAGCAGCAACAGCAATAGCTGTTGTATTGGCCCCAACAAACGCCATTGCTGACGTCAGCATCCCGTTGCTGACATCACTGCTGACGTCACTGCTGATGTCATCCCTTAAAAAAACCAAAGAATGGGACAAGGGAAGGGGGAAACAATCCTAAGGGTGGGTAGGACGTCCACCGCTCTCAACAAGATGCCACTGCTGACTTCAGCAACCCCAAAGAGAAAAAAAACAAACAAAACAAAGGGCATCACACCATGGCTGGTAGCTTCACTGGGGAGGGGTCCTCCTTTGTTAGGGGGACCCCCACCTCCCCTTTCTTGCAACGGCTGCAGCAGCTGCAGCGGCAGTAGCGGCAGCAGCTGCAGTAACAAGAGCAGCAACAGCAGCAGCAACAAGAGCAGCAGCAGCAGCAGCAACAAGAGCAGCAGGGACAGCAAGAGAAGCAGGAGCAACAGCAGCAGCAACAGCAGCAGTAGGAAGAGTAGCAACAACGGAAGCAGCAACAGCAGCTGTAGCAGGAGGAGCAGCGGCGCCAGCAGCCCTCTGACGTCGTTGGCGATAATCTTGACCTCCTCGTTTCTCTCCAGCAACAGCTCGCTGCCCTGACGCAGCAACTTACAGCACTGCAACCGTTAGCTTCCGAGTCTGTCCCCAATGCTCCTCCGTCCTTCCCCCCTCCAGGGCGCGCTAGCCCAATTGTGTCTGCTGCCACGCAATACCTGGCGCAGTAGCAGACTTTGCGCAAGCAGCAGACAATGACCTTCGTCCTTGGCCCCACTCTGGGTGCCGGCCGTAGGCAGAAGGACTTTGAGACGCCGCCGCCGCCGCTTCAGGCCGGCGAGCAGTTCCGGAGCCGGGAGCTCAGTGCCGCATCTGGGCGCAGGATGAGGGCCTGTGGGCATACTACACCCTGCCGTATGATGCCACCCTGGCCGACCAGGTGTACGACGCTGGTCGTGCCATCCGGGCTCTCGTCCCTGTCGCCCCTCCGGCTTCCCGCCTCGCCCTCGAGCCCTTCATAGCTGACTTCACCGCTGGCGCCCACCCAGATCCTGCAGCCGCGTGGCACGTTCTCGCCCGTCCCCATCGCTTGTCCAGCAATACTGAGACTAGCCGCCTGCTGCGAGAGTTCAACTCCCTGCACATGGGGGAGACCGAGACGGTCACCTCCTACGGGCAGCGGGCGGAGGACATCCTTTGTCGCCTCCAGAAATCTGCCCCACCCCTTTGGCCGCGCTCCTCACCATCAAGCGCGGTGCCACCAAAGAGTACTCAGACGTCTTTGTCCACTACCCGCACGACATTCTCTCCACCATGGCAGCCTAGGGCACCCTCCTACCCTGGGCATACGAGCTCTTTCTCCGAATTGAGGAAGCTCGTCTGGAGTTCCGACTCCAGCGCACGGAGGCCGTTGCCTCCCCTGCCGTCGCCTCCCTTGCCGTCGCCTCCGTGGCCGTCGCCTCCCCCGCCGCAGCTACCTCATCATCGTCGGGGAAGAAGAAGCATCAAACCAAGAAAGGCAAAGGTCAGCAGTAGCAGTAGCAATAGTCGTCGACCGGGTCCAGCGCTGGAAGCTCAGTCTGCCACAATTGTGGCCAGCCCAGGCACGGGTGATACTCGTGCCCTCCACCGACGGATGAGGCGCGCGTTATCGCCACCATGCGTCGCGAGCGCAAACGCTATCTCGCCTCTGCCGCCGTGACTATTGCCGGCTCTGACACCTCCGCCTCATCCAACAGCTCCACCACTCAGGTTGCTTCGCCAATCGCACCGACACCACCGCCGCAGCCGTCGGCGCCGACGCAGTCCTCCTTCTACTCGGGCTCCGGCGCCATCACCCTGCACTCCGTCTACACTCCCGGGCCATCCTCTTACGAGCACCAGCTGGAGCAGTTCATCGCGCCCCAGCTCGGCCTGCCTTGCCCTCCTCCCCAGGGAAGTGCGAGTTGCATCACTTCCTGCTCCCCTGTCTAGCCCTGCATGATTGAGACTGAGCTACAGTCATACCCTGTTTCTTCGTATTTCTTGTCGTCTCTCATGGTCTCCGCTACCCCCTCCCAGGACGTTGTTGCTTGGCTTGACGATTGGCAGTCTCGATTCGCACCTCCTTCCACCGCGTTCGCGTCCCTTGCTTGTTGCCATGCGACCGTTAGTGATCTTGCGACCCCGGTCCAGGACCTTGCTGAGACCTGGATCATTGCCTCCGGGGCCACGCATCACATGACGGCCTATCGTGAGGCCTTTAGTATGCTCAGTCCTGTAGGCGATGTTCCCAGTGTCCGGACGAGCTCTGGCCAGGTGTTGCCTGTCCGTGGTGTTGGCGTCGTTCGCTTCCGTGGTCCCTCCAGTGACGTCTTTCTGACCAATGTCCTCTTTGTCCCTAGTCTTCAGCTCAGCCTTTTGTCCGTCACTGCCCTTGACCGCATGAGCATGGACGTTGTGCACTCGCGTAGTGTTGGCACTGTGTCGTTGCGTCCGTCTGGTCTTGTCGTACTGCACGCCACCGCCCGTGGCAACCTGTGGCATGTACCTCGTCTGTCTTCCTCCCCTTCCGTCTCCTCCCCGTCTGCCACCACAGGCCATGTCTTTGTCACGAGCACACTTTCTCCTCAGCACACTTGCCTCCTACACCGCTGCCTTTGCCACATCCACTCTGCTGCCGTAGACAGCATGCTCCGCACCCAGCCGGCCAAAGGCCTTCACCCAGAGACGTTTCCCCTCCCGTGCCCAACTGAGTGCATTGACTACGCTCAGGGGAAGATGCACCGGTCTACGTATCCCTTGTCTTCCTCCCATGCGTCTGCCCCCCTTGCCCTTGTCCATTCGGACGTCATGGGTCCTCTCACTACTGAGTCTGTCGGCGAGCATGGTCGCTACGTCCTCACCCTCACTGACGACTATTCTCGCTACCGCTGGGTCTTCTACCTTCGGCAGAAGAGCGACTTCGCCCATGCCATCCAGGATTGGCTTGTTCTTGCGGAGTGTGAGTGTGGCCGCTCTCTCTGCCGCTTTCGCTCCGATCGTGGCGGTGAGTACCTGAGTGAAGCCACAACCTTTCTCGCCTCTCGCGGAATTCGCCATGAAACGTCCACGCCTTACACACCCGTCCAGAATGGTGCCTCCGAACGGTGGAACCGCACTATGGCCGACGCCGTCCGCACCATGCGGGTCAAGTCTGGTCTCTCCAATGGCTTCTACGTTGAAGCCATGGCCTACATGACCTGGTTCTGGAACCGGATTCTTCACGTTCCCCTTCCCCACCAGTCAACATCGTACCGGCATTGGTGCGGTGAGCAAGCTGACCTCCGCCCGGCTCGCATCTGGGGCAGTGTGGCCATTGTGTGGCTGCCTGTCCAGCAGCAGGGTGGCAAAGACGTCCCTCGCGGATGCCCCTACACCTCTCTCGGCGTCTCTCATCAGTCCAAGGCCTGGCACTTCTGGGATTCCTCCCGGCACTACGTCGTTGAGTCCCGGGACACCCTCTTCTTCGAGGACCTGTTTCCTCTCGACCTCATTTGCTCCGGCTCATCTGTGTCTATCCCATCGCGTGGGGGAGTGGTGAGTCCGTCCTCCGTCCTACCACTTCCGGATGACACGTCCCTCAGTCCCACCAAGCCGGCAGCCCCAGTCACGTCCATTGGTCCCTCCGGGCTGGCACCTCCAGTCGCGTCCGCTGGTCCCTCTGGGCCGGCACCCCCAGTCACGTCCGTTGGTCCCTCCGGGCCGGCACCCCTAGTTGCGTCCGCTGGTCCCTTTGGGCTGGCACCCCCAGTCGCGTCTGCTAGTCCCTCCGGGCCAAGACCTGCAGTCGCGTCGCCTGGTCCCCCTGGACCGGCACCCCCAGTCGCGTCCGCTGGTCCCTCCGGGCCAGCAGCCCCAGTTGCGCCCGCTGGTCCCTCCGGGCCGGCAACCCAGTCGCATCCGGTAGTCCCTCCGGGCCAGCAGCCCTAGTCGCGTCCGTTGGTCCCTACGGGCCGGCAGCCCAGGTCGCGCCTGCTGGTCCCTCCAGGCCGGCAACCCTAGTCGCATCCGCTGGTCCCTCCGGGCCAGCAGACCCAGTCGCGTCCACTGGTCCCTCCAGGCCAGCAACCCCGTCCGCCTCCATCAGCCCGACGGACTTAGTGCCGTCACCTACCCTACCACGCTACACGCGTGGCCCAGGCGGCACCCTTCGACCCAGACCATCGGTGAGCGCACAGACCGTCACTCCGTGCTCCGTGGCGCCTCGACCCCTCGTGGCTTCACGTGTTTCCTCCGCTCCCACGGTCGTGAGTGGGGACCCTGGCACCAAGGCCCTTGGCGTGACCACCTCGGCCATCATTGCAGACCTCCACCCGGGCTCCGCACTGGGCTACGCCATGCTCCATCGTGAGCATCGGTGAGCTGTCGTGGCTGCACTCGCGCGCATCCCACCTAGGGCACGAGATGCACATGCTCTCTCAGTCTGCTCCACAGCACGACAGGAGGACCCAGATACCCTATGCAAGGCACGAGCCTCTCTTGAGGCCGCACATTGGGACGCTGCCTGAGCCGATGAGCTCGCCGCCATCCGACAACACCACGTGTATGACCTCATCGACCTTCCCCCAGGACGGAAGGCCATCTGCGCCATGTGGGTCTTTCGGCGCAAGTGGAAGCCCGACGGGTCCTTGGACAAGTACAAGACCAGCCTTTCAGCCAAGGGGTTCGCCCGGATTCCTGGGGTTGATTATGACCAGATCTTCGCCCCAGTTGGGCAGTTCTCCACTAGCCGGGCACTCTTCAGTCTGGTCGCCCAGCATGGGTGGGAGCTGCACCAGATAGATGTGAGAAACGCTTTTCTCCATGGTTCACTGGAGGGTGAGGAGCTCTACATGGTGCAGCCCCCAGGCTTTGACGATGGCACTGGGAGAGTCTGGCGACTGCGCAAGACCCTATATGGCTCGAAGCAGTCCCCTCAGTACTGGAACCAAGAGATCAGTAGCACGCTCCTTCGTGGCGAGCTCCAGCGCAGCACCGCTGACCTCTACACTGTTTGTCAGTCCGCGAGGCCAGACTTTTGCCGCTGTTCTGGTGTACGTCGACGATCTGCTCATTACGTCGCCAGACACGGCTGCCGTCCACCGTGTCAAGGATCTGCTGCACGCCGCCTACCAGATGAAGGACCTTGGGTCTGCCAAGGTCTTCCTGGGCATGGAACTCGAGCATGATCACACCAAGGGCGTCGTGCACATCCACCAGGCCGCCTATGTGTAGACACTGTCCACCCGCTTTGCAGCGGACCTGCCACTCATGCCGAGTGCATCCTCACCCATGTCACCCGATGGCCAGGCAAAACTGAAGAGTCCTGACCCAGCTGTTGTGGGGGAGCCAGTTGACGTGACCACATACCTGCGAGTCATCAGGTCACTGATATTCCTGGCGACGACGACCCCAGACATCGCATTCGCCGTCAACCTCCTAGCCCAGTTCTCTCTGGAGCCGCGTCACCTCCACTACGAGGCCGTGATCCGAGTACTGCGCTATGTTGTCTTGACTCCTCGGCAAGGTCTCATGTTCTGCCGTCAGCCGTCTGTTGTAACGGTGGGCTACACCGATAGTGACTGGACCGGCAGTCCGGACGATAGGATTCACATAGGTTGGATCTTTCTGATTGGCGGTACTTCTGTGTCCTGGTGCAGTGGCAAGCAGGGATGCATTGCACGCAGCACTACTGAGGCTGAGTACGTTTCTCTTTGCTCAGGCGTGTGTGAGAGTGTGTGGTTGCGTTGTGTGTTATCCGAGCTGCGCCAGTCCGTCGCATCCATCACCTTGCACTGTGATAATGAGGGTGCCATGACCATCGCCGACAATGACGGCGTGCATCACACACCCACAAAGAACATCAATGTTGAGTATCACTATGTGCGTCAGCATCGTGTGGGTTGAGACAGCACGGCAGTTGGCTGACTTCCTGACCAAGGCACTGAAGCGCAACTCGTTCAAGAAGGTTGTGAGTTCAGTTGGCATGCATCTGTGAGTGACTCTCTTTGTCCTTGCTTACATCTCTGCTTGGCCTGGGGGAGTCTGGTTGTTGACTGCGTCTCTGCCCTCACATATGCACTACGCTTGTGAGTCATAGGGGAGTGTTGGTATTCGTGCATCTCTCATTGTGTACATCGGCATGCAGATGCCTGACGGCGAGACTTGACGCCGCTGGAGTGTCGCTTGGTGGAGTCGACGCACGCTGAGGCCCACTCACCCGTCGCTCGAGCCTCCTCCCTCTGGCGATGCGCTCAGCTCCATCGGCAGGCCTCCTCGGTGGTCGGGCCGCCAGCAGCCACTGCCACTGCGGATGCAGTTTGCATGCACCTAGCGCTATGTCTGGTCGTGGCATTGCGTCTACAGAATTATGAGATGCCTGGGGTCCATGTCTTCTTTTGTATGGCCCTGTTTGGCATCGTTGACTGTCGTAGGCACTGCCTTAGTTCGTGCAGCCAACTTCTTGTAGCTATGTATACACATACATATACATATTCATATACATATACATATACATTTACATATACATTTACATATACATATACATGTACATAAACATATACATATACATATACATATACATATACATATACATATACATATACATATACATATACATATACATATACATATACATATACATAT
>SZWC01001448.1:184948-219533 GCA_023375785.1 Penium margaritaceum
TACATATACATATACATGTACATAAACATATACATATACATATACATATACATATACATATACATGTACGTATACATGTACATATACATATACATATGCATATACATGAAAATGTTTCTTATTGAGTTTTTATGTTCTATTTGCTTATGCTCATACTTCATTCACAGAGGTGTAACGTTTGGTGACATTTTTTTATTCTAGTCCTGAAGAAGGGACTTAATTTTCAGTGATCTTTGATGCTGGTATGTATGTAACTTTGCTTGTTGCTAGGAGTTGAGGAACATAGTTCACCCGATCCTGATCAGTAGGGAGTCGGGGTTTGTTCTGGTGGGATGCATCATCGAGGTCCAATCCACATTAAAAGCTTCACGCATGAATACTGTCTCTTGTGCGGCCATCTTCAGATTTTTTTTTGTAATCTAATACCGACTGTTTTTGCTTGGCTGTGGTTTGAGTAGCTGTCAGAAAAGTTTTTTCTTTTGTTTTCTATCAGGTTGGAGCGTTCTTGATCAGGTCACGACCACAAAGATCTATGTTTTATACGTACGAGTCCCTGGAGGACCTTAAAGCAATAACGTCCGAGGTCCCGTTAGAAAGATAGTCCGCGAAGCAGCGTAATGGACTTAGAAGGGAGAGCAGCTTTTGCTGTCATCGCTCGTATGTCCATCATGCCATCTTCTATGTCCTCGCCAGGAAAGGGGAAGGAAGCTCTATTATCTAATATGGTTGAGATTTCCTCTGCTATAAGTGATGTCCTGTTAGCTAATAATATGTCCATGCAATTTCCAACCTGTCACATGTAAAAGTTGACAACAACGATGCGAGCAAGTCTGGACGACGGACACGGCGGACCCGTTGTCCGGAATGGTGTACGTCATGCTTTTATTGAAACTGATTTTTACCTATGTGCGATACAAAATACTATCGTCATCGTGCCCCCACTTTTCAAAGTGGGGGCACGGTGTTGATAATACCTCATCCATACTGGGCGTCATAGCCATAACTCTCCTGAACACCAAAATTTTGGGCGACCTGGCCATTAGATTCCAGAATGGTGGCAACGTAGCCATTTTTTTCAAAATGGGGGCGTCCCAGACATGATCGAGTGAGAATATGGGCAATTTGTAAGTTCACCTGATGAGCTGGCCTGTCGCCACTATATATTCTGCGAAGATGTAGACATGAGGGCATGGTGAGTGTCTACTCCAATTTGTTCCCTGTCGTAAATGTGACGGTCAGCGATGACCACACGATTCATCCGTCAGTGAATCGCGTTAGCACCAGACTCCAACCTCATGTAAAACCTTCCCCTTGTACGCCGCCCTAATGGCGAGCTTTCAAGGGCCCATGTGTTTCGGATTAAGATGCGAAACTAAGGATTAAGATGCGAAACTAAGGATTAAGATGCGAAACACGTCAGCACAGGCATATAGCTTTCGGAAACACAGGAAAAAACAAATCTTTGAATGGAATCATCATCAAAGTTCAAGTCCGAGTGCCGTCTGTGAAGGACAATCGATGAGTTTGATATTTTAGAAAGCGTGTACGGCCAGAATCGCATGAGCGTCAAAGCCTGCCGGCCAGCCATTCAGGTCGGCCTACAACATCAGAATGTTTTGCCTGGTTTGAGTCTTTGGTCCATAACGAATCAGGTAGGCTCGAACACTAGTAGCATTTGCCGACATTATTACGCCCAATGGAGCGTAGATGGTGAAAAGGTAGAATTTGTGAGGAAAAACATGATTTTGAATTTGGGACACTTGAGCAATTTAAAATTAGCGATAAGTGTACTGCAATGAAAAGTGTCGAAATGATCGAACATACATATACAAGTGTCTAGTTACAAATGAAGCATAGTTGGGGTCGTTGGGTTGGATGTCGAGCGACTCGTGCGGAGTCGCGTCGTGAGTGGTCACATTCGAGAAGGTCCGCCGAGAAGTCGGGGGTCTTCAAGAATCAACGGTGAAGATGCACGATGCATCCTTATAAGTCCATATTTGTGGATATTCATCGAGAAATTGACTGGAAGGTCGTGTCACTTTTGTTTGTAGGTTTGCGAGAGTGGTTGAAGCTGTCAGAAGGTTCAAGAACATCCATTGAGGACAGGGCACTTGGCCAGTTTTCCCTTGGCTGTCGGAGTGAAAATCACGGTCCTCGCGCCGTGATGGGCTGTTTGCGTAGTAACAGAAACGCCCATTCAAGAAGATTAAGGACTCGTGTACGTCTGGTGCGTAACACTTCTCCCGCTCTTTTAGCTGCAACGTCCCAGCACGCGTACAGATGTGGCCCACAGACGTCGGCAGTAGCCGTCGATGAGATGATTGACGTCTTGGAGGTTGTCATAGGGTTCACACCTATTGTGCACGGTGTGGTAGCCGTGCCAATTGACAAGATATTCTATCATCTTTCCTTGTCATCCGTGGCCGAGGATGTCCTTGATGACGTACCCCTTGTCTTTGTCCACTTGAACGGGAGGTGGAGGAGGGACATCTGTGCCAGGGATGTTCTCTCTGGGGTCTCGGTTGTGCTTGAGTGTGCTGACATGGAATACGGGATGAACTTGCATAGTGTCGGGGAGTTTGAGTCGTGCAACCACAGGGTTTTGCATGCGCTTGAACTCAAACGGTTCCAAACATCGGGGTTTGAGCTTCAAACAGTCAGATCCGCGGAGCTTGATGTTCATCAAGATGAGGAGGATTTTTTCACCTACAGAAAAGATGTCGTTGCTACAATGTCGGTCAGCTGGTCACTTCATCTTTGCTTGTGTCTTTTTGCGAGGGTTTGCCGTGTTTTCTCCCAAACGGTGGTGAAATCTCGGCGTTGTACCTCGACCGCGAGAATGTTGCTGCAGCTTTGTAGTCTGTCTGGTGTGGCGGGAAGTTTTCCATACAGCACCTTAAATGGGGTTTTACGTGTTGTGGTGGAAACTGCCAAATCATATGCGATTTCGGTGGTTGAGAGTTTTTGTGCTCAATTCCTCCCATGAGGTTCGCATACTGTTTGGAGCAGTTGTTTGAGATTCTGATTTTTCCACTCTGTTTGACCGTCGGTTTGAGGATGAAACGCCATTGAAAGTTGAATTCTGCGGCCGTAGCGAGTCATCAGTTTGCACCAAACCAGCTCGTAAACTGACTGTCTCTATCAATGGTGATGGTTCTCTGTACGCTGTGTAGCCGTACGATGTTGTTTAGAAACACCCGTGCTGTTCCCTCGGCGGTGACGGTGGTCGTTTTTTGGGATGAAGTGTGACATTTTAGAAAACCCGTCCACTACCACAAGGATGGCATCATACCCCTCGGGTGTGATCGGTAATCCGGTGACGAAGTCCGTAGAGATGTTTGCCCATGGTTCCGTAGGAACAGGGAGCGGCTCCAAAAGTTCTGGTGGCCTCGTTCGACGAGATTTCTCCCGCTAACATGTGTCATAGGTTTTGCAGAATTGGCCACGTCGGATTGCATCTTGTACCACCAATAGTTTTTGTCCACTTCTTTAGCATCTTGTCCTCTCAAAAGTGTCCACCTGGACTGGTGTCTTGGAATTCTTTGAGCAGCATACAGTGGAGTTCGTCTTTTGGAAAAATGCCCACATGACGAGTGAAGCAACGTTGCCAGTAGGGTGCGTCAAACAATAATTTTGTTTTATCATATCCGCCGCATTGGTCGTAGCCTCGTGCAAATAATCTTTTGAGGTAGGGATCTCACTATAGTTGTAGGGTTGCCATGTCGGCCATTAAATTTGATCGGCGGCTGAGTGCGTTTGTCAGATTGGTTTTGCCTAGTCGGTACTTGATTTTGTAGTCAAACCCAGACTCAAGGAACTCCATCCATTAGGTTTGACGGCGGCTGAGTTTCGGCTGCGTCTTAAAATGTTTCAACGTGTGGTGGTCGGTGTGCATGATGCATTGGCGGCACTCCAGATAGCATCGCCATGTCTTGAACGCGTGCACGACCGCCAGAATCTCTTTCTCGTGGACTGCATAGTTGAGTTCCGGTCCTTACAATTGTTGAGACATGTAGGCGACCTGTTGTTTGCCGTTACCGTGATCTTCTAGAAGAATTGTGCCAATGGCTTGGTCTCATTCATCTGTAGCCATGACGTAGTCGGCCATTGGTTCGGCTCATCGTAGGGCTGGCACCAAGGTCACAGCGTTCCGCAAACCCGTAAATGCTTCTTGTTTGCTGTCTCCCCATTGCCACTCAAATTCATCTCATGTGAGGTTGGAGAGATGCGCTGACACTCGGGCATAATCCTGTATGAAATGCCAGTGGTAATTGCGGAAGCCGAGGAAAACTTGAACGTCTCAAACGTTGGTCGGCGTCGGCCATTCAACGACTGCTCCCCCATTTTTCAGATCCATCATGATCCACCCACCATTGATGGCGTGACCCAAAGACTGAATGGAACAGCGACCAAAGTCACACTTTGACAGTTTTTCAAAAATTTATTTCCCTGTAAAGCTTTGAGAACTTTTTGAAGATGTCCATTGTGCTCCTTCGGGGTGCGGCTATACACCAGAATGTTGTCAAGGTATACCACAATAAAATCGTCAAGGTATGGAAAAAAAAACTGTTCATGAATGTTGCTTGGTTGTTTGTAAGTCCAAATGGCACGACTGTGAACTCAAAGTGCCCGTAGCGAGTTAAGAAAGCCGTGTTCTTGATGTCGGCGTCTGCCACGCATATTTGGTGGTATCCACTGCGTAAGTCGATTTTGCTGAAAACTCGGGCTCCTCGGATTTGGTCAAAAAGTTCATCGGCTCAAGAGAGAGGGTGGCAGCTCTTGATCATAGCATCGTTTAAAGCCTGGTACTCCACACACATTTGCATCTTGCCAGGTTTCTTTTTTACGAATACTACTGGTGCAGCATATGGTGACGTGGATGGGCGGATGAATCCCTGACCAAGCATCTCGTCCAGCTGCTTTTTCAGCTCGGTCAGCTTGTGATCACTCGTCCAACAGGCCCCTCAGACGGTAGGTCTGCTACCTGGCTTTAGTTCAATGCGATGGGCGATGTCTCACTGAGGAGGTAGAGTCTTCGGGAGTTTGTTGGGGAAGACGTTCGCAAAATCCTTGATGAGTGGTGCGAACTCTTCGAGTACCATCGCGAACTTTGTCGAGGCCGATGTGGCTGATGAGACCAATGATGAGTCAGCTACTGCCACTTCCGCTTCTTCCATTGGCTCAAGGTGTATGAGCCACGCACGAGCTCCTCGTCGTATACAGTGCTTGGCCATGTTAAGCGGTATCGGTTGTAGCGGTTGTCACTTCTCGGCTCTCGCGTCTTCCTCTATTGCTTCCGCCTCTGCTGCTTCTGCTGTTGGCTTTCGTCCTGCACACGGAAGTTCTTGTTTGGCACCGTCAATCTCCACGTAGACGTTGCCACTGCTCCCGTCGACCTACACATTGTGCCAGTACAGGAAATCTTGTCCGAGGATGATTTTGTGATCGCTCACTGGACAAGGCTTCCAGACCGTTACTTCTCGTAGATCTCCCACTTGTAGTCATAGTGGCTATCGGAGTCTCCATATTTGTAGTCTCCCATTGACGGTTTTTCCTTCAAACACCCCTGATTCTGTCTGCAAATCCAGTTTGCGAACCATGTCCTTGCTTACGAAGCTGTGTGAAGCTCCTCCATCCCATAGTGCCAGTACCATTGAGTGACTTCTGCATCTTGGTGGCTAAACTCTTAGAAGTATCGCCGATTGGTCGTCATCGATGGGACACGTCTCCCCGTCGTCATCATTCATATCTGATGACCGGTATTAATCAACAGGCACTTGCAGGTGACCCATAACATCCTCGCTTTGTGTATCCTTGATTTACAGTTTACATTTGTGACCTTCAGTTGGGAAGGATCAGTACATGATGCGTGCATGTTTAATGAATCCCTTCAGCATGGGTTTCGCTTACCTCTCGACGAGCATGTCCTTGCTGACGCTGCTTTTCTAGAGCGCTTCTGTCTAATGCTACCCTATAGGGGCATCAGCTATATTGTGGGAGTTGCTGGTCGAGGTGGTAACATTATTGTGCTGATGTCTGATGTATGTTTTAATTCTTCCATTGTATTTTACGTAAAAAACTGTGGGAAACTGACCCAAGAAACGGGTCCTTTGGTACAGGGACAAGAAAGATACGGCCGTGCAAAAGTGGGAGATGCACCTCCAGAAAACAGGAGACCTACCGGTTTTTCCTCTAGCACGGCGGAGCGATTTGCTCGCCCACTGCAGCCAAAGCGCCCCAGGATGGACGCTTAGCCAATGAGGCAAGGTTCATTGGGGTCCATGGGTGCTTTGAGATAGCGGGTGGAGGTGCATTTGCAAGCAAGGGCGCTTTGGGTGGCCGTGACCACCGTTGGAGGTACTGCCAGTTGCACTCACGCATGGAGCACTCAAACGGTCATAACTTAGCCATTTATCCATGGATTGAGGTGTTCTTTGGTGTTTTAGAAATCTCGGGATGCATACCATATGGTGCATGTGGTATTTGCATGATTTTACCTCACTATAGGGCTTTAGAGTGACGAGGGGCTCTCGGCTGACTCACAAGGGCTGGTACATAAAGAAGCCTAGGGATTGTTCTAGGCATGCCAATCTGAACCAGAGACTGTGTAAATCACTCTATACTGATCTATCAACTCTGAAGGATTCATTCATTGTCCAACTCTTCTTGTGTTCCAAGTATTGCCTCGTACACATCCATTTGATCCTACAAGTCTTCCGTAGTGCACCTTGGTGTAAATACTGCGAGGAGAGTCGCATGGCGGGAACCTCTGTCACTAGCAACAGTCTTGCTGCTAGGAGAGGGTCGTGCGACATCTCAAGGAATGGCCCACACACCAAGGGTTCAAGGATTAGGAGGTGTATCCCAAGGGCTCGGTGTATGACCGTCAGGCCAGAAATCCCTCGGTTCACATTTGGTATCAGAGCACGTGGATATTCGCTTGGCTTTGCGCGGGCCCAAGGGAGGCAGCAGATTTACCACAACTGCGTTTGGCCAAAATTGTTTCGTCAAAACTGGAGGCATGGCAGCCGCGGCATACGGCCAGGCCTTCCTCATGGAGGAGATCTGGTGTGATCTTGATGATTTGCGTCAAGAGAACCAACAGTTTGTGCGTGGAGGTTTTGGCGAGGTACTTTGGCTAAGGGAACAGTGGGTGGTGAGGGGTGTTGCATTGGTATCCGCACCTGTCTTTTGGCGGCCCAAGCTAAAGGAGTCGGCGTTCTATAATGTCAAGGGCAGTGTACAGGAGTGACTCTTCACAGTGAACCAGTACGTCACGGCGTTGCGCTTTGCCGTGGGAGAAGATGCCACAAGACTGGAGTATGCTCCTATGCTCCTCCCGGGAATGGCGTTGTAATGGTGGTCTGCATTGTCCCGGCGAAAACGCCGCTGGGTTGCCGGATGGGCTGGGGGCTGGACAGCAGCTTCAGCCACCATTAAGTTTACCGTTGGGGCGAGAAGTGCAGCTTGGTGCGCGGGCATTGATGGAGAATCTGGAAACGTAGGAGCAGTTTGAGACAATGTTCTAGGCATGTTTTGACCTCCTCAATGGAAGCCGAGTTGCACGTGATAAGATCAAACAGGTCAAGCAAGGCGGATTGGTCCAGGACTACACCACACGCTTCATGGCTTTGGCGGCGTAGATAGACGACCTCTCGGACGTGGAGGCATGCGATCGCGAGCATGAGTTCCTGAAGCCACACGTCCAATGTGAACTCACCTTGCTTGGGTTGCAAACCTTTGCGGACTTGGTTTCAGAAGCAGAGCCCATTGACGCGGTGAGCTATAATGCACACCAGACCAGCTAAACAACACAACCACGGGTCGAGCAGTCTGGTCAGGCTGTGCTAATGAAGGTGCAAGCAATCCAACTCGGGCAGCGGGGCGCGGGCGGGCAGCAAGGACCAAGAGGCAAGTGCTGGGCTTGTGTCAAGAAGGGACATCACAAGAGGGACTGCCCCAAGTGCAAGGCACAGGAGGGAAACGGGCAGCAGCAATGAGGAGGGGATTACCTACTGGTGTGCAAGTTGTTTGCTCGCAAAGGACAGCACCAGTCCTAAAAGGCTTTTGCTGATTAAGGAGCTTCCTCAAGTGCTGTTGCGCAATGAAGGTGAGACCCGAAAGTTCCTAGGGATCATCTTGGAGCTGGTTCTTGAGATTTCAGAGGGGAGTCTCAGGGGTTGGAAGAAGCTATGCGGGTTGTTGGACGGTGGCGCGAGCCATAGCTTCTTGAATGACAGGTTGGTGATGAGGTTGGAGCTTGCACGGCAGCCGGGGACGTCGGCCAAGGAAAAACAGGTCTCTGGAGTGGTAGAGTGCGGCAGGCCTCTTGTCAAGCACAAGGTCCACATGGGTAAGTTGGTGTGTGACATGGAGTTCCACACTTGCCCTATGGATGATTACGACTGCTTGATCGGCCGGGTTTGATTGACGCCTGGAATATGGAAGTGGATTGGAGGTGCAACTGGGTAGTCATGAAGGCAAGGGGGGGGAGATTTCACTTTGCCATTTTGGCAAGGTGGGGAGAAGGCGTAGGATGTGGCAGAGGCAGGAAGCAGCTGCACGTCATCATTTTGCAGCAGTTAAAAAGGTGTGAGCACAAAGGTTGCCAGGTCTACTTGGCATGGGTGTGCTACAACAACCAGCCGAGCAGCAGATTACCGCGGTTGAAACAGCGGAGGGGCAGCCAGTGAAAGGCGGAGGAGCTCAAGAGTTGCCTCCCGGTGTCGTGGAGGTGCTCAAGGAGTTTGGGGACATTTTTCTAGAGGAGTTGCCAAAGGGCTACTGCCGCAGTGCGCCATTGACCACACAATCAAGGTGGTGCAAGGGTCATCACCAAATGTCCAGTCATAGAACTCTATGAGTAACACGCAGCTTGCGAAGCTCAAGAAGTAGTTGGGGGAGTTGGTAGATCAGGGCTTCATTTGGCCGTCGGTGTCTCCATACATGGCGCCTGTGCTGTACGTCAAGAAGAAGTCAGGAGAGCTATAAATGTACGTGGACTACCAGGCGCTCAACAGCATCACGATGAAGAATCGCTACCCATGGCCATGGGCGAAGGAGTTGTTTGACCTGCTGCGAGGCGCATATGTCTTCAGCACATTGGACCTGAGGTCGGGGTACCACCAAATCCACATCGCGGAGGAGGATGTGGAAAAAACCGTGTTCCGGGCACGTTATGGACACTTTGAGTATCTCGTGATGCCTTTTGGGCTAACGAATGCTCCAGCTACGTTCATGGGACTGATGAACCGGGTATTCCATCCCTACTTGGACTAGTTTATGGTCGTCTTCCTTGATGACATCCTTGTCTACTAGTGGACAATGGAGGAGCACAAAGAACACCTGTGGATGGTGATGGAAGTGCTAAGAAAAATGTGCCTGTTTGCCAAGCTCAGCAAGTGTGAATTCGCCAAGCAAGAGGTGGAGTTCCTCGGGCACATTGTCAGCGGGAGGGGGATCCGCATGGACCAGAAAAAGTTGGAAGCAGTCAGGGAGTGGTCAAAGCCGGCGTGCGTGCGTGACATCTAGGTTTTTGTGAGTTTTACGAACTACTTTTGGAGGTTTATCCGGGGGCACGCGGTTATGGGAGCACCCTTGACAGAATTGCTCAAGAAGGGGCGCCAATGGGAGTGGGGTGCAAAGAAGGGACAAGCCTTTGAAGCGATAAAGGCGGCCATATTTGAAGCACAGGTGTTGGTGCACCCGGACACGAGCAAGGAGTATGTGTTGGTGACGGACGCAAGAGACTATGTAATCCGCGGGGTGCTGATGCAGGACCAAGGGTAGTGGTTCCAACCCATTGCGTACTACTCCAAGGAGCTAAAAGGGGCTGAGCTCAATATTGAAGGTTTTTTCATGGAAAAAATGACCATTGTAGTGCGAGTCGTGTGCCTACAGGGGATGTGCGGATAATACGGTCCTCCAAGCCTACCAGAAGCGCACCGGGACGGTGCCCCCTCGGCGGGGGGGATGATGTTATAGGAGCCACCGGTCGAGGCGGTGATTACGTCATCATGTTGATGTCCAATGCATGTCTTGATGATTTCACAGTATATTACATGAAAAAACGTGTGAAATTGAACCAAGAACCAGGTCATTTGGTGCAGGGACGAGAAAGATACGGCCGTGCAAAGGTGGGAGATGCACCTCTAGAAAACAGGAGACCTACCGGTTCGACCCCGAGCACGGCGGAGTGAATTTCTTGCCCACTACAGCCAAAGCGTCCCATGATGGACACTTTCCCAATGAGTCAAGGTTCATTGGATTCCATGGGCACTTTGGGATGGCAGCTGGAGCTGCATTCGCGAGCAAGGGCGCTTCGAGCGGTGGTGACCCTTGCTGGTGGTGCTGCCAGCAGCACTCACGCGTGGACTACTCAAACGGCCGTAACTTAGCCGTTTCTCCATGGATTGAGGTATTCTTTGGTGTGTTGGAAATCTCACTTTGCTTACTACACGATGCATGTGTTATTTGCATGGTTGTACCTCAAAAGAGGACTTTGGAGTACCGAGGGGCTCTTGGCTGACTCATAGGGGTTGGTATATAAGGAAGCCTAGGGTTGTTCTAGGCATGCCAATCCGGCCCAGCGATTCTGTACATTGCCGTCTACTGATCCATCAATTCTAAAGGATTAATTCCTTGCCCGGCTCTCCTTGTGTTCCAAGTATTCCTCGCACACGTCCATTCGATCCTACAAGTTTTCCGTAGCGCACCTTGGTGCAAACGCCATCGGGAGAGTTGCACGGCGGGAACCTTGGTCGCTAGCAGCGGTCTTGCTGCTAGGAGAGGTCGTGTGACATCTCAAGCATTGGCCCACACACTAAGGGGTTAAGGATTGGGAGGTTTATTGCAAGGGCTCGGCGTGTGGCCATCACGGTGGGCGTCCCTTGGTTCACAAGGTACCATGTATAAGAGTTTTGTCCTGGTGAACATCACCCAAATAATGCACAAGAGCTCTTCAACTTTAGACACACATCCACACGATCTATGATCAAACAAGCGTTCGGGGTTCTAAAAGCAAGATTTTTCATCTTCCAAGATTTACTGAGCTACGAGGTCGGATTCCAGTCGATCCTAGTTCTTTCATGTTTTTTCACACATGTTTTTATTCAATAGCACCAAGATGTGGCATTTGCAGGTAGCGTAGAAATAAATCCACCAGTTGAGAGAGAAAGTGCGCTTCAATGACAGTGTCCCACTGAACAAGAGCATGGTGATGTGTTCATTTGCGGACGTAGACACAAAATCGCATAGGCCATGTGAGCCAATCATATGACTAGTGTTATTGATGATTAATCAATCTTTGCAGTCCATGGTGTTTTTGAACAATGATGGAAGGAACGGAAATTGCACGAACCATATTTAATGGAATGTAAAGCATTACAAATGTCAAAGGAAATACAGATGATGCCTAAGCTGTGTCAGCCAATGTCTCTTGTGATACAAGTCGGTCCACTGGAGCTGGCATGCTGCTGCCGCCTGCACCGCTGTCGCTCTCTGCTTCCTCATGCTTCTCCCACTCCTCAACCTCCTCTTCTTCATCGTCGTCATTGTCGTCATCCTCCTCCTCCTAGGTGTGTCCTGGGTCATCATGCTTAGGCATGCGACCAAGGAGTAGTTTCAGCACACGTACGCACACCTCCCCTTTGAGTACACATACAAAGTGAACAACTTTTCATCCTTCTGCAGCATGTAAAACAGCTCCATTTTGTCATCATCCATCAGGGTCTTGTCACTGCTGATTTCATTCACCACCGTCGCCCATGGTCTCTTTAGCCCATTGTCACAAATGAAACATTTCAAATGCCCTGTGCTAATTTCAAGAATTGCTAGCTCATCAACCTGGCGGTCAAAGACTTTGGGACGCACGACCCTTGCGTCATCATCCTTCAACACAGCTCTGTCCTTTTTGCCAACTTTGCGTGCCTCCTCAGAACTAAAAACATTTACGCTAACAGATTTATCCCTAACCCACAGTTTGGTAGAGATCCTGAAGTTTAGTAGCAACATGATTCGTGCACTTCACCGCATCCCAATTTGCGTTTTCAAGTCCGACTGTCAAACAGATGCCATCTATCTACATGCCGCTCTTACCGGCAATTTTGTACATGATAAGCCATAGTTTTTTCAAATTCTTGTAGCAGTTGTGAACCTTCTCCGTGGAAATCTCAGCATTCAGAAGTTTTGCAAACTTTTCTGCAATCACCGGTTGCATCTTCGTCTGCCACCCATGTATTTTGCAGAACTCTCCAGTGTACTCGAGTGCCTGCAAAAGAAGTGCAACGTCCTTCTTGTGCGTCTACCAGTTTTTGCCAAGTCCACCAGGAGTCTCCATCATCATCACATGACTGTTTGACGGGAACTATCACGGTGTTGGGTAGGATGCAGATTCACTCGCGGTGTTGTTGCACTTGGCGGCCACCACATCGGAAGGCGGGCTTCGAGACCACACGTGGCTCCTCCAGGGAAGGGACATGGACTTTGCACATGGCAGAAAGAAATTGATTGTTACCAACCAACGGCGTGCGGTTGAATTCATCATTTGCCGATGCAGGCGGAGGGGAGGCGACATATGGACCCATGCGTAGATGCTGAAATTGTGCCTTGTTGACCTCACGAGAAAGGTTGTGAAGTTGCATCCACAAAGACCACTCCGTGTTGGAGATGGACGGACAAGACCTGCCTTTGGGACTGGAACCATCAGAGTGGGGATTGAACTTGAGGGGAAGACTGTCACAAGAATCTTCGAGAACTTCCTCTACGTACCCGACTTCACAGCAAACTTACTCTCAATATCCACACTCAACAATTAAGGACTACACATCATTTTTGACACTTGAAAGACATGCAAGATCATGTTTCCAACAAATCCGAATGCAGGAGTAGCTTCTGTTGAAAAGTGCCCTTTCCATGGATTTTGTTTGCCGTTTTCCTGGTTCAACCACTAGAGAGTATTTGGATGTCTAATCTGACTCAAGATTTGGACTCCTTGGATTCTGCCATGCACTTTGAGCTTTCAGTTGCTCAATTTGGTTGAAAATTCAGAAAGTTAGCCCCATCCGAAGTTTGGGTGGTCTGCGGGTGGAATCTTGGTCTCTGTCATGGGTGACGGGACTTCTCCTTGACTTCTGGACGAGGAAAGGTGCTCCGACAGGTCACCGTCGAAGCGCCTCCCGTTGCCTAGCGTGCAAGGCACGGTGGACGGCTCCACCAAGGGTTACTTCGACGGCCATAGCAGGGGCTCTACTCCTCCGTTTTGGTTATGCTTGGATGCGTTGGAAAGCTGAGGTATGGTTAATCGAAGCCATTTCATACACTGGGTTTTTGGTGTGTGTATGGAGTGTGCTCTTATCAATGGGATTTCTTTGCACTAGTCCCTACACTCTGTTCATTGTGCATGACAGGAGTGTACTTTTGGTTTACATGGCTGACAATTTCTTTTATTAGGAGGGTCTTTAGTGCGTGGGGTCAGTGTATGTGGGTAGTGCGCTTAGTCACCATGGAAGGGTACACTAAGAGCACATTGAGTGCACTGATTTGTCTCATATGTCCTAGCATACCCTGCCTTTTGTCTTACATGTCCAAAAAGTTTTCTTCTTAGGAGGGACTTCAGTGCGTGGGGCTAGTGTATGTGGGAAATGCGCTCTGTCCCCATACAAAAGTACACTAGGAGCGCACTCAGTGAGTGAATTTGTCTCATGTGTCTCAGCAGAATCTGAGTTTGTCTTGTATGGTCAAAACTTTAACTCCTTAGGAGGTACCTCAGTGCTTGGAGCTAGTGTATGTGGTGAGTGCGCTCTGTCACCATATAAAAGTACACTAAGAGCGCACTCAGTGCACTAATTTGTCTCATGTGTCTTAGTATACATTGATTTTTATCCCATGTGTCCAAAAGGTTCCCTTCTTATCGCTGTTCTATACGTAAGAATCAGTGAAAACTTCAAGTCAATATCTTTTTTCATGTTTCATTCAAAATAATGTCTTTCTTTGTATGTTTAGGGCCACTCCAAACGTCACATCCATGCATGAAACACACAAGTATATCTTACAAGTTTACAGTCAAAAGTGGTGCATTGTATCATTCTTTTCTCCGCATAACTTTGTCTGTCACTGTTAGACATCTTCCTTGGACGTATATATGTACAAATTGTTAGGCCATGTTACAACTGTATTAAATGTCAGATACATACAACCTGCTCCATTGCTCGTTGCTGCGATTTGTTTCGTCTGCTTGCATCGCTTTGCAAGCTTGACGGCCGGCTTTTTAACGTCGACCGTTCACGATGAATCTATCCTGAAGTATGTCGTGCCATTTGCCGCTTGGGTCCTCGCAATGTTGTCTAGCGAAGCCCCCCAGTGTACAGGGGGAATGCATGTGGCGAGTGCGTGGGGCACAAGTGGAGAAGTGCACTTATCATGCACTGAGTGCGCGACCGCCCATACAAGCCATTGTAAAACCGGTTTAGCAAACATATCGCAAACAGTTCTGTTTGCTCCTCAAACACATTAAATGAAATAGTCACAAACCATAGCGACGAGTGTTGAAGCACATCGTTGTTTGAAACAAGTGAAACGCATCTCCGCACCTGACGCAGACGTGTTCAGTAGACTTTGAAAGCAAGGAGAAATAATAGCGACAATCTTTGTTGAGTACAGTAGGATCCATTTCGTTTGTTCTGGAGCAAACCCGGACATTGTGAGTCAAAAAAGACAGGGGTTCTAGTCTTCTGAAAATCAAGATTTCTCCAATGTTTATAAACAGAGAAATGTTCTACGACAAAAATATCCGAACATTGGTATTGGCAACCACAACCCTCCGAGAGAAGGGTATGATGCTATGAAGCTATGATGCTAGAATGTTATGAAGACATGCATTGTTTTTTCAAAATCCCCTTAATTCCCAATTGATTTTATTAAAGCAGCCACTCATGACGCAGATTCACAGGCCTTAGCAGCCTCAAGAGTTGAGCTCAAATACAGCTAATTGTTGATTCTGCATGTTTACATATGTGCTCAACAGTTACAACACTTCTCATCAAATCATGCTTACTTATCGTTATACGTTACTCAAGTGTCCGATGTCCCACACCGTTTTCATTCAAAATTATGACCTATTCACCATGTTCATTCTGCTTGGCATAACGTACGTTGATTTTGGAGTAACAATGGATGTTATGTTCCAGAGAGACACGAGTCTCCAAACTCTGTGTTTGGTGATTTCTGTCATTGAATTCATGGCCCACTGTGCAAGGAATCCTGGATACTTGTGCTGATCAATTGAGGGTATTCTGGGCAACTTTCACTAGCTCTGGTGTTCTGTTCCTGAAGTTTTACAGCTTTGACCACCTTCTATAATTGACCAGAAAATGTTCACAAGCCATTTCAGAGTTTTGATAATGTTCTGATAACTTCTCAATGTTGCTAGACTATTATGAAGATGTGCCTCAATACATTGCAAAACCCCTTGAATTCTTAGAATGTTTTATTGCAGGAGCCACTAATTAAAAAAAAGTTTCTTGATGGAGCCACTGGCTTTGCTCTTCTTGAGCACCCAAGACTACAAGCATGACTCATTCTTGTTTCCATGCTTTTTCTTATGTGATTGTTCCAATACTTTCCGTCCAATCACACTTCTTCCTAATTATAAATCACTCAATTTTCCCAGTTCCCTAAATTGTATTTTCTCTACATCCAGCACTGATCTACAAAGCACAGATCGGAGAAAGGGAGGAATAGAACCATTTCCAACAGTTTCACTTGTTTGGGAAAGCATTGAACAAGTCTTCCCCATACCTCTGCATTCAAGAATGGTACAGACTTCACGACTAGGATGGTGAAAGAAGTGTGTACATTTGGACGAGTAGCAGTACGTGGGAAATTTTTTTGGCAACAGAGAGATAGCAGCAAGAAATTTGTGATGAAATGTGAAATTGGCTTAGCATATCCCTCGCCCCAACTGCACCCCACTGGTTCAACACCTGGCGAGATGGCACAAGGCTCTGGATGAAAGTTGTGCATTGATGTTGCCCTGTAATAAAATGTCTCTGCAATCTATAGTCTCAAAAGCCTTCTGCTTTGGCAACTCACAACGGCAATGGAGGAGCTACAGATTTCATGTGTGCAAGAAGCAGTGCTCACTAAGAGAATAAACTTAGCTCTTAAGAGAACCCCAAATCCGGCCAGAAAATTTTGAGTTGTTCAATTCAAAAACAAGAAGAGACCGATGGTACGGATGTGGCTGACAGGTTTATAGGTATACTTCATTATTACTTGGCTTAACACTTAAAAAAAATGACCGCGTGGCTTCGCTTTTGTGCATGAAGGTATTGATTTGGTGATCAGATGTAACGAAAACCCAACACCGGTGGGATACCAATGGAGCCAGATTAATGGCTTATGGTACACCTCCCACATTGTGAACTAGAGGCATTTTACTATGCCAGCGGAGTTTTTCACAGTACCTAGAAAACCGACAGAAGAAAATGATAACACTATCTTCTCAACGAAATAAAGTTTTTGACAGAAAAATTAAATCATGTCACCAATCAGTTAAAGCAGTTTTATCTTCATTGTCAATGACATGCTCACTTTTTGAGTAATGACGGAGTGGACGTGTCACACTCGAATGTAATATTGTTCATCATTCATTCAATCATGTAACAAACCCAAACAAGAAGTTTTGTGTCTTCGACCACTGCACTGCAGTGTCTCAAACTGTAAAAGAGTTTCTCTTTAAACAACCCTTTCTCACATGACCATTCGGTGGCCATCCTGTTTAAGGTTGAGAGGATCACCCTTTAAACACACTTTGTTTGTGGCGCTGTTATTGAGCGGGTACCAGCATCTGTATCCATCTCTTTCCAGTTGAAACATTGCCAATAGAGTTTTCTATTACACACTTATCTAAGAAGATAAACTGCATTTGTAAACTTCATTCTAGCCCCATGGCTTTATCGACCATAATGCCTTGTACGGTAGTTCTGACGGCTGTGGCTGCCTACAGATATGAGAAATCACATCATGAATTGTCAAAGGTATGTCATGAATTCTCAAACTACCCATCAGGATCTTGTAACTATGCACCCGTATATGAATCTCTTACTTTGACCTTTCTGGCCAAAATCAAGGTGACAGCATTGAAGGTATGTATGCTTATCATTTCACAGTATTGACATGAGATGTAGAGGACTGCGTGGAAGACTAGTTATGTAGTTTGCACAAGCATTAAAGATGTAATTGAAACTTGTGTTTCCCATGTGGTTTACATTCATCACCATAAGAGCTAGATATTATGACATGTAAGAACACTTTCATGGACGAAAAAAACCACCCACGTCTCCAGAAGGAATGGTCTACTTGAGACTTCACATAACCTGAGTGTAATATACATGTTCTCACATACAGTTTACAGATATTAAAAACTCTCACGTGACACAACGTCTTCACATCAACAGTGATCCATTATGGTGGAGCATGTATTGGTCCTCAAATGTCTGAGAAGATGCGTTGCCTTAATCCCAGATTACCTTCGGATGGATAACAAATTCCAACCACTGTCCCAACACGAATGCATTAATCATTAATTGACATAACGAAGGATTTCCAAGGAAAGTGTGAGTGAAATACAACTAAACGCACATTTTTAACATCGCGTCCTCTCATGTGGCATGTCTTAACGTCTATATTGGTACATCGTGGTGGGGCGTGATGTGGTCCTCTAACATCCTATGATATGAGTCGCCTTCATGCCAGAACGTTACCTCATGGAGGACGGAACCCACCTACGTCCTCAGAAATAATGCTTTAAATGATACTTCACATAAAATTTAGTTTACAACAAAATCGTGAGTGCAATACATCTGATCTCATACGTAATCTATGGATATAACAACCTCTCATGTGACACTATGTCTTTACTTCCACATTGATACATCATAATTGAGCATGCTATGGTCCTCTAAAATTTTAGAGGATGCGCCGCCTTCATCTGAAAACATCTACTCATGGACAACGAGTTCCAACAACGATCCCAACACAAATGCAGTAATCAATAATTAACATAACAAAGAGTTTTGAATGAAAGCGTATGGGAAATACAGCTAAACACATGTTTTTGCATCCTCTGACGTGACACATCTTAACATCAATGTTATGGCATTGTGGTGGGGCATAGTTTAGTCCTAGAAGATGAATCAGGTTACGACAAAATTTAGTTTACGACAAAATCATGAGTACTGTATTTTAATCGTGGTGGGGCATAGTTTATTCCTAGAAGATGAATCATCTTCATGTCAGTGTGTTCAATTATGGACAATGAAACCCACCTATGTCCCCATAAGGAATATTGTAACTAAGACTTCACATAACATAGGGTTTGTCACAAAACTTTGATTGTAATATAGTTGATGTCACATACAATTTGCAGATATTGCAACCTCTCATATGACACATCTTTACATTGACTTTGGTACATCGTGGTGGGGCGTGCTATAGTCCTCTAACGTTTTAAAAAATGTGTCGCCGTCATCCCAAAACGTCTACTCATAGATGACATGTTCCAACAACGATCCTAACACAAAAGTATTAATCAATAATTGGAGTAATGAAGGATTTGCGAGGAAAGTGTGAGTAAAATACAGTAAGACAAACATTTTGAATGTCACATCCTCTCACATGACACGTCTTGACGTCTACATTGGTGCATCATGGTAGGGCGTAGTGTGGCTCTCTAACTTCATCGGAGATGATTCACCTTCATGTAAGAACATTCTCATGGATGATGAAACCCACCTACATCTCCATAAGGAATGATATACTTGAGATCTCACATAACCTATGATTTGTGACGAAAACATGGGTGCAATGCAGCTGACCTCGCATGCACTTTACAGATACTACAACCTCTCACATGACACGTCTTTACGTCAACATTGATTCATCGTGGTGGGGAGCGCAGTGGCCCTAAAACCTTTGAGAAGAGGTTGTGCCTTAATCCAAGAACGTCTACTCATTGACGACGGGTTCAAGCAACAATCCCAGCACTGATACATTATTAAAAAATGAACGTAACAAAGGATTGGTGAGGAAGAGTAAGTGAAATCTAGCTAAACACACGTATAAAATACTGCATTCCCTCACATGACACATGTTAATGTCTACATGTGCATTGTAGTGAACAGTGTTGTGGTCCTCTAATGTCCTAAGAGATGAGTTGCCTTCATGCCACAACGTTCTCATGGACGACAATACCCACATACGTCTCAAAATGAATGTTGTAATTGAGACTTCACATAACCTCGGATTTACGGCAAGAATGTGAGTATTATACAGCTGAAATCACATGCAATTTATGGATATCATAACCTCTCACGTGACACATCTTCATGTTGACATTGGTCCGTTGTGGTGGGGCGTTTAACATCCTAAAAGATGTTTCATTTTCATCCTAGAACGTCTTCTCCATGACAAAAAACATCAAGAACGATCCCAATATGAGTGCATTAATTGAAAATTGGCAGAGCACATGAATTGTGAAGAAAGTGCGATTGACATACAACTATATGCACGTTTCAAATATTGCATCCTCTCACGTGACATCTTATTGTTTGTATTGGTACATTGTGGTTGGGCATAGTGTGGTCCTTTAACATCCTAGGGGATGAGTTGCCTTCATGCCAAAATGTTCACTCATGGATGGCACAACCCACATACATCCCCATAAAGAAAGCTGTTATTGATAGTTCACAAGAATACAGTTTGAGACAAAAGCATGAGTGCAATACCGCTGACATTACATGCACTTTATGGATGTTATAATATCTCATGTGACACCACGTCTTCACGTCCACATTGGTACATCATGGTGGGGCGTGCTGTGGTCCTCCAACATCCTTAGATATGCGCAGCCTTCATCCCAGGACGTCTTCTTATGGACGATGGGACCAGAGAAAGATCATAACATAGAAGCTTCAATCAAGAATCGACATAACAAGTGGTTTGTGAGAAAAGCATGAGTAAACTATAGCTAAATGCACATGAAATGCATGTTAGAGTCCTATGATGACCTCATTTGCGGCTCTGGTGGACAAAAGAGTTGTCTCAAATTCTCAATGTCAGAGGAAATCGTTGCCTATATCTGTCGACCTTCTTTGTAACACGTTGTCGTAAGACAACCTGAGATTTTCCAGACGTCCTCGTTGGAAGCATGACGCATGCACGTCTAGCGTGCATGTGTTGATACTCGAGTCTAGGAATGTGGAAAACACCACGACCAATTTTTACAATGTCATCTAGTAATTTGCTGATGGAAACCGCTTGCTGCCCATTGTGTGGAGTGAGTTTTTGTGTGCAATCGTACATCGCTGATGACATGTACACGTAGGTGTTGGTGTGCCTGATGAAGTGATCTGGACGCTAACAAGGGAGCTAACAAACAAATGACCATGCAAGAAAGTGACTGGTCAATTGGGCAAGGCACAATCCGATGACACCACGCGGCGGCCAGCCTCGGGCCCTTACCTTGCGGTTTTTGAGGTGGTGGGCATCAATCGTAGTCATCGTTCCGTCGCCACTTCCTATCAAGCCGGGGAGAGAGCTTGATGGAAACCCCCATAGTGATCCTCGTTCTACTGCTGCTACTTGGTTGCGGTGATGGAGCCAAGGTTTTGACCTAGGCCCGTCACCTCGAAAAGCGCAAGGTTAGGGCCTGAGGTTGGGCTGTCACTTGGTGTCATCTGCTCGAGCCTCGCCCAATTGATTGGTCGCTCACGTGACCACATGCACGCACGCTTGCATGGTCACTTGCACCCTAGCCCCTTCGTTGACGTCCAATTGCTTCATCGGGGGCACTAACGCCCACGTGTAGACATCTTCAACGCCTTGCAATTGCACACCAAAACTTACTCTAGATTATGGGTAGCGGGTGGTTTGATGGCAAAGGACGAGTCCAAAATGATGTTTTGCTTAACATGTGAAGACGTCGTTGTACTTCACACGTTGTTAACGCTGTATGACTATGGTACTCTTGGAAAATGGTGTGGACCATGACATCTTGGTACGACGTTGTCGTCGATCGTGTTTTACTCCACAACAAAGGAACATAAAACTTCAAAGTATCATAGACTAAGGAACGCTGTCGCACCACCCAAATTGTGAAAAGGAGTCAGTTTTGTACATTTCAAGATTGTACTACGGTTTTGGAACTAGTACGTGCGACCAAGTAGAGGATGTGAGGGTTCACCTCTGTCTCTTACTCAGCTTCATATTGACAATACTGACAATGGTTCACCATCTACTTCACACGATTGTCAATGGCGAACGTTTTTCTTTTCTGAAATTATAATTTTTGTCAGTGTTCACGGATTAGAAGACAATGGAGACTTATTTGCATGTAGCATCCTTGTTGCAACCCTTTCCTATTCATTCATATTGCCTACAACATCGATGCAAACGCAAGGGTTATTAAAATTCCTCCATGAATCTTGAATGCCTTGTTGTCATCATTACTATGTTTAAAAAGTCATTGCGATATTGATGACATCAATGGCGCATCCATTACCTCGAGCCGCATGCATTGGTCAATGTCATTATTGTTTTGTATTTTCCAAAAACGTTAAATGTCTTTTGAAATCAATTAGCCACGATTGGGCACTGGTTACACTGCCCATTTGGGTGGAACACTACATAGATTTTCCCTACGAGAAACAGTTATGAAGACTCACGCGGCGGTAGGCATCCAAGATCAGGCATAATGTTTTCGATACTATTGAAATGGTGGAAAGCTAAGTGGAGAGAGGTGGATGTTGGGCGGTTTTGCACAAAGCCATAGCCAAATCTAGAAAATAGAAAATATATCGAGGTACAGGAGATTATACGCTAGATATGAGATTGAGTTGAACTAGTTTTGACCTGCGAATGTGGTTCATTTTCATGTTCGAAGAAATTTTATCTCTCAACCGCAGGGCCTGAGAGGTGACAGGACTTTACTAAAACCATCAATCCCTCCATGTCACGAGGGGTAATCATCGAAACAAATTTCACGTCACTTTTGTTATGAAATTTGCTAGTATCTAGCAAAAAATCCCGGGTGGTATCTACAGTCATTTTATAAATTCTCGGGTATATGGATGACTGTTACTCAAAACCCTCGGTATCTCAGTATTTTTCTGTTGGGCGAAGTGACCATATACCCATCGTTCGGGACAATAAGTCTGATCCCCCCTTGCTCGGAACAATAAGCCCCATTTGCCCCTGCGCTGCCCCATAAGCCTGATCCGCCTCTTCGACACGGACGCGAGTTTGCAGGCGTAAAAGATAAACAACATACCCCTCTCATTTGTCAAAAGAGAGCATGTCGACGTCGCATGGATGCGGCGTCGACATGCTGATGTCACATTTTTTGACCCAATCATCACAAACTCGTTAGTAAAAGGGTTTGTGATTTTTCGTAAGTGGTTTGTAAGAAGTTTGCTTGGGGGGTCCGAGACTCCCCATGAGTTAAAGGGGGACCTGCTGGGCCCCTGTGCCACGGGGCCTAGTAGGTGCCCATGCAAAAATAAACCCTAAAACCCTGGGTGTAATTAGGGGGTGGGTTTTTCAATGGTTTGTACATCAAACACGAGTATAAAGTTGACAAAAATGTGAAATAAAACAAACATGGATCTTCGACTCCCAATTCATGGAGGGGGGATCCCTATGGACCCCCGTGTGGCGGAATCCTCGGCAAAGTCCCACCCCCCCAACCCCCCACCACACTCACGCCGGCCTCCCGGCAGCCCACCGGCCGCCCGTACCATCGCGACCCTCAATTGCGAGGGCCTCGATCGGCGGGCAGGTGGGTTGAAAGGGGGGAGGGGGGGTTGTCGAAGTGCCGACCGACGGACTCCGGTCGGCAATCTCTCCCCCCCTCCCACCCCCACCCCTCAAAACTATCGCGGCCCTCCATCGCAACGGCCTCGATGGAGGGCCGCATTCTCCCAGGCATGCCGGCTTTTGCCATGCTTAACCGGCGACATGCGTTGTTGTTTGAGCATGGTGAAAACTGGGGGGCGAATGGGGCTTATTTTGGCCGGACAGGGGCGAATGGGGCTTATTGTTCATACAAAGGGGTATATGGGGTTTATTGTTTTGACGTAGGGGTATGTGAGGGTCATGGGTCACAAAACAGGGGGGAATCGGCATTTTTGCTGTTTTCTGTTGGATGTTACCCATACTTTCTGGACGGTGCGGCGCGTCGACTCTATACGCAGGGGTCCACTGCTGCGGGCCCCTGCGTAGACCACAACGTATCCGGACACGGAAGTGTTCGAAAAGCGTGGGTAGTTGCATGTTTCCCGAACACAGCGTTGTCTGCTAGGTTTTTTGAAGGGTCAATTGCTTCAGCTGGCACGACTTCGCCAACTAATGCCTCTAACTAGAATGCCTTGAGAACTATTTCCGTTGCCTAGAGCCTGCGCAACTATTTTGCGTTGCCTAGAACTAGTTTTGGAGCTTCGAAAGCCAACGAAGTGCGTTAGATGAAATAAAGTAGACATTCAAAGCAATACGATATCTTTCGGGTCACATGAGGGCTTCTCAACGCAAGAAATGGCGAAGGGTGTATTCGAGCCATACAACTGCATGGACGCCAGGGAAGAAAACGACAAACAAGTTAGAACTTGAGTGAAGATAAAGTCGTAAATTCATAATTCTGAAACATTTTTCTATCATAATAAAGGAGCCCTGTCAACTCTTGTTAGATAGAGAATGAAGAAGAGGTTATTTAAACAAAAATCATTACATTTAAAAAATAAAGAATATTTAAGTCCACAAGAAATCAGTTCTTTTTTTTCAAAAAATATTTTGGATTTTATTTCTTTGTATGGAAATTGAGATAACATAAGAAAAATGCAAAAATCAACAAGAGGAAAAAGGATGCGATCTTGAAATCATGAAAGAAGCATTATAAAAAATTGTATAAACTCATAATATATTCATTTATAAATAATATTATTATTTGATAATCCTTATTTCTTAATTTACAATGAAAAAAAAAGTAAATAATGCTCATCTATCATGTTTAAATGTTGTATGAATCAAATCTATTTTAGTTTTTAACAAAATATATGTTTTATGATTACATATATGATGTTATCCATACTTTTTTGCATGAATCAATGTCAAAAACTATTTTTCATGAACAAAACTGTTATTCACACAATTTAATATACAGAAAAGAATATGTATATGTTCATATGTAGAGACAAAGCACCATAATTCATCATCCCTTTTATAAAATTGATACATAACTTAGTTTCATCTAATTAATAAGAAGAATAAAACTTTTCTAGAGGTGAAATAATAAACTATAATGTGTTCACTATATTTAGAATAAAAATATTCGAGTAATAATTCATGAAAAAAGTTAATTTGTTGATTAAGACCTATATATGTAATACGTACAAACTCGTCAACATGGATATGAAAAAAATATTTCACATTGATTCGATTTAAATAAGAAAAATAAACATAAAATAACACTTATCAACTCCAATGGGGGAAATCTTTTATTTTAGGTTTGAATGAATTCTTCTTGTACATATCAACAGAAATGTAACTTTTTTTGTAAGGATGAACTATAACCATAGATATAAGATCAATGAAATAACGAAGCAATGCATGTTTCAATGCCTTTGACTCCACCCATGTTTCCAACAATTAGTTATCTCCCTATTTATAGAAATAGGTTAGTAATGCCTTTCAAACTTAGATACAAGTGATGGAAATCAACATAAATGTGCAAAATGGATTGCAAAATGTATAAATGTTACATAAAATGATATAACATCTGGCATAGTGTTTCATCATTATAGAATATCTCATGGAAAGTGGTATGCAAGCCTTTTTAGAGTGATTATTTTTTAATACAATGGTTATGGAAGAGAATCCTTAAATTCAAATGTAAATGATATGATACTTTCATTAATTTTCTATTTATGTTTCATGTAAATGTATTCAATAAAGTTTTGTGTTCTTCATGTAATTTTATAAGAGTTATCCGAACACGTCTTTAATTTGATTAAGTTTTTGTTCTATGTAATTCCTCTTCTATCATGAATGTTAGATTATTGAGAATTAATTTACATAAAATCACAATATACAATGTTGTTTATAAAGTTATTAAGAACACTCTTTTGAAGGAATAAATTCCATAGAAAGTTTAGCACTAGATTTGAAGGACCGTTGAGTTTTCCAACTTAGAAAGCCCAACGGCATCCAAAAAAATCCATTTTTGATATATTGAGTTATTTTTAATATGATCTATGTTTAATGGATTCATATAAATGAATTGTTTGAAGATTTTCCATTGTTCAGTCTAATTATGACGTATTAATCTTTGATGCAAAACAAAAATTTCATGGCTTTCATGTGACCTAGTAAATTCGTAAGGAAATTGTTCCATAATGATTTCATCATGACATCATCATGAAATTTGTTTCTAGTAAGAAAAAAGCTATTCTAAATCGAAATTAAATGCAATGGTCTCAATCTACAAAGAAGTTTTTATAGTATGAAAAATAAAAGATCACTTGTTTTATAATATATCACGAACTATTTTAATTATTATTTTTTCTTGCTTTCAATGTCCATGATGTTTTTTGGATGATGTACTTTACTGCTTTGTTTCCAAATGCCCCTTTTGGACCTGAATCATTATTCGGACCTTTAAAAGTCCTTTTCGTTGCATATGATGTACGCTGCCGGAAGTCGAGGCGCAGATAGTGGTTCTAGGCATCGCAAAAAAGTTGCGCTGTCTCTAGGGGACGGAAATAGTTTTCGAGGCATTCTAGTTAGAGGCATTAGTTGGCGAAGTCGTGCGAGCTGAAGCAATTGACTCATTTTTGAATGGATTGACTTTTTTTGGGGACATCCTGTACTGTCCGCACCACTCCACACCTCGTGCGAGTTGCGGGGCTAAAGACCAGCAAGTGCTACCGCCTTCGAAGCACACGACAGCCGACCACTCCGATTCGTCCTTTTCCGAACCGCTCCTCCGCATAGTCCGTATCCGTCCTTCACATACCGTACTGCCGCCTAAATTCAAATAGTCATTTGCGAAGGATTTTTTTTTTGGTTTATTTCAAACAACCGTGGCCGAATTTTCACACACTGGCTACAAGGCCTCAAGGAATTATGGGTCTCTTAAATTCAAGAATGTTCAGAAGACTACAACAAGCATGCATGCTAAAGACCAAAATCAAGTGATTAGGGTGTGTTTTGCTTGATTTTCCCTCTTTGAGAGCTTTGTGCAAGCATGAATTGAGGCCGCTTATTTTCAGAACTTGTTTTGGAAGGAATTTCTACACACTGGCTACAAGGGGGGAACCTAATTATGTAACAGGGTCGAGCCCAAGAGTAATTAATTTTTATCCGAATTTAGCCGTCAGTAGGGTACATCATGTGATCTCCGCTTACACAGGCGGAAGCAACTTGTTCTGCGTTTGCGGTATACCCCTCTGCCTCCACCTTGAAGAAAACGAATGGTTCGTCGTGCGGGGAGTGCGCAGCTCTCGCGAAGACAGTGGAAACGAGGGATCCATACTTTCTGGACGGCGTGGCGCGTCGCCTTTCAGCGCCGGTCGATACAGAGGATGGAGCGCCCCCTGCGCCAAGACTGCAGCCATGGAGCACCGGCCTGTTCAACTGCTGCTGCAACGAGCCCGACCACTGCGGCACTGACTTCAAAATCTGTGAGTGAGCTATCACCCGCCTTTCAAGCCCCACTCCCCCGACTTCGTTGCTTCCGCCAAGTCAGATGTACGACTGCATCTCGTTGTTCGACGCTGAGGGACCACCGTAGCGAGGGATCCAAGCTCGTCCGAGGAGATGACCTAACTAGCGTAGTGGACAGTTTTGGATTCGGCGGTCGCACCCCGCTTCGTCCCTCATGATGGACTTCCAAGATTTGGGTTGCGACCTCGCTAGTGTCTGTTGCAATCATGATGCTTGTGGCGTTAGTGGCATCGTCTGTGCGACAGCTGTCTGACGCCATCGTTTGCTTGCCATCTGCTGCAGGCTGCCTTGGCTGTCTGGTTCCATCATTCTTCACGGGAGCACGCGCGAGCGGCTGATGCAGGACACGCGCGAGACGAGCCACCAGTGCTTCCTCACCACCGCCCTCGTCGCCCTATGCGGCACGAGTGGCGGTTGTTGCATCTACAAGTTCTTCACGGCTCCAAATCGCGAGACCATCTGTACCCGGTTTGGTCTTAAGGTTGGTAGTGCTCGCTATCGTCCTCTAGCTCTCACTGCTGCTACTTCTCCCGCTGCTGCTAGTGCTGCACTTTCTACTGCTTCTGCTGTTGCTGGTGCTGGTGCTGCTGGTGCTGGTGATGCGGGTGCTGCTGCTGCTGGGGGTGCTGCTGGTGCTGGTGCTGCTGATGCTACTGCTGCTTTAGTTGTGTGTTCTGGGCAAAGGTGCTTTCATCTCCTGCCTCCATTTCTTGGAGTGGGACGCACTCTGTGGCTGCTTCTGCTGCAAGCTAATGCAGAGTCAGTGGTGGACGTAGTGGTGGCATTGATAGTTTGACTTTTCTGTAATTAGAAGGAAGTACGTTCATGCGCCTAGTGCGATTGAGGAGGGCTGTTTTTACAAAAAAGTTCTGGATTTCTATGGAATGTGTACTTGCTTCTAAGCCTCGGCATGTGAGAGTACTCTCATGAGAATTCTCGATCTTGTCTCGCGCGGCTCGAGATTTGACGTGTCTCAACTGTCGAAGTGAAACGGTCGATACTTAGCCTATAACTCTTGGTCTCACGCGTGCGAAATGAGGATAAAGTAGCACAACTGCGGTATATCTGCGGATGGACCCGAATAAGCCTGTGAACCTGCAGTCAGTTGTGTTTTTTAACGTCTGGATGCAAGCCTGTGTAGTGGTTCGATGACTAGTTGAGCATGTACAGAAACGTCGCGACCGGTGAAGATCTTCCGGTTTGCAACGTTAAAAACCAAAGTCGCGAATATGTCGAAATCCTGCCTGACGTCGCGACAAATTCCGCCAGCCTGGAGGGGAAAGTATCTTCGTAACACCCACTCCGATCTTATCACGCACTTCCTACAAACCCTNGTAATCATTTCAACTTCCGAATCCTGAACCAGACTGGTTTGTCGTATCTTCAGTTACAGTGGACGAACCCGCGAAAAAATGTAGGGTTTGCAATGAACAAACGGACGATGATTCTGCGGCCGTCGCTACAGTCTACTTCGAATTCCCTTGCATCGTGCAGCGATTTAGTTCCATTTTCTTGCTCAATCTAACCGTTCAAACTTGATCTATCTTGTCAGGTACGCATGCTCAACGTAGGAACATTCAAACTTGCGGAATAACAGAAGCAAACTTTGTCCCTGTAACCGAATCTGAAGGATCTAAACGAATCGTCTTTTACGCCTCTATTTCATTTTTGGAGCGTTTTCTTGACTGAGAGAGAGTGCTCGCGAGAGTATCGAATTTGAGAGGCGGTCTCGCCACTCTCGCAATCGAGACACCAGTTGTCTCGACGCGAGACTCTCATCGCTCTCGAATGCCGAGGCTTACTTGCTTCATGACCCATCGTTCTTGCTGAAGGTGTCATTCATTCGCTGGCCTTGTGCAACTGTGTTGCTTTTGCGCATGTGCAGGGTAATGCTCATTGTCTGGTGGCATGTGGCAGCAGGCTGTGCTGCTCGGAGGCTCCGCAGGAGGAGGACATCAGCGGGGGCTGCAACAAGTCATGCAACTACTGTGTGCATGTCTGCTGCCACTGCTTCGCCCTGTGCCAGGAGGCTCGCGAAGTCCGGCGCCGTGTCCTGCACCCTACCGACCTCGCACGTGCCGAGGCAGCCATTGCGGCAACCAAGGCTCGCTCTGCCCCTGCCCAGCAAGCCTTCCAGCCTTGACCATTTGCTTACATGCTGGGGGTTGAGACTGCAGTCGAGCTGAACATGGGTATGTTGCTTGCACACGATGTACTCAGGACGAGGGAAGACTGGTTTGTGTCGCATGTGTGAGAAGCCTGTCCATGAATACGGCGTCTGGCGAGTCCGTGTATCAGCTCACACGAATAAAATTTTGCTGTAAACATTTGTCTCCAAGTCCCTCTTCCAGAAGGGTAAGGACACCTCCCCCCCCCCCCCCCCCCCCCCCCCCCCCCCCCCCCCGCCTTTCCCACCCACCCGCTTGATGAATGTGGTGAAAGAACATAGCAACAAACAAGGCATTTGTTATCAGAGTAGCGGGGTGAGCACACCACAGCTGCACGCGGAATGCTTCCGGAGATGCTTCAGTTGTGCTGGGCATACCATTACTATCTCGCCTCATTTGGCCATAATGGTTGCGTCGCAGATTGACCTTTGTGTCTGTTTGTGGTTGTCTTGTAGCCAGGGTTAATAGCTGTACTACCTGTACAGCGGTACACCGTCCTTTTGTACTGTGGTGTTACGGTACTGCGGTATGGTATTATTTGTTGTGGTACCAGGACGCTTTCATCATTAACCTGCCAAGGTCCTCTTCGGTAATACCGGTTTATTGATGGCGGTGGATTACAGTGGTACCACCTAATTTTGGAACATCAACACGCTTAAAATTGGGAACACATTACAGGTGTGCTGTCATATATAGCTCAAGGAAGAAGATCCTGCCATTGCCTCACATGTTGACAGAAACGTTCGTCTCTTTTTGAAACCGTAGATCATTCTTATCTTTGTGGATGTTTTCCGTGTTTGTGTGTTGTTCAATAGGTTGAACGGTATCAGTCTACAAAGAAATGTCGCAATGTCTACAGAGCATCACCAGCGTGTGTGCTGTTGATAGCTGATCACCTAGCTAGGCCAAACGGAAATACCAGAAATGAGGACCTCTCCCACCTCAACGTCTGCAAAGTCTGGGGTGAGGGTTGTTTTGTATGTTTGAGTACATAGCTACGCATCTAACACTTTAGAGAATGAGAGATTTTTTTCAAACTTTTTCAGTATTGTCTGTTTATAGCTGACCACTGGAGATATTCAACTCTACACTTCGTCTACTTTCTATTTCAAAATCCGTCATTCAAGGTGAAGAACCCTTTCGAGGGCACACAAATGGGCAAAAAAACCAATGTAAAGTTTCAGGTACCAGTTCTTCATGTTTGCAGTATACAATGTGCTGCAGCACACAGTTTGTACGACAGAAAATAGACAATACCATTCCTACCGTGGCTGCGTTATTGGTTCCGATAGAAACCTGCCGGGGAAGTAGACTACTGCGGTATTGAGTATTTTGGTACTCAGTACCTTGGTACACCAATATTTCGGTTTACCAGCCTTGCTTGTAGCAGACACGTTTTGACCTTGTGGCTTTTCCCACGGGCAAAGGGGTGTACAGGAGAGTGAGTTCACATAGCTCCTCATCTCGACCTGTGGTCAATAAGAATCAGTTAGGGCATGTAGCCCATGCAAAACTGCCATGAGCCGTGGGTGTGAGGGGCAAACAGTGAAGGCCAAATCTGGCTAGGTCTGAAACGTATTTAGAATAAGGAGAAAGTACAATAACCCTACTAAGAGCTTATGTATTGGGGACTGGCGGCTAGCTCACCAGGCCCCGTCATCCCCATCGCACCAAAAAGCACGAACAGGCAAGAAACATGTCACAGATTATGAAACCACACAATGGAGGTCTCCTGAGGCACCAGAACAGTCAACCGTGTGTCCGTGTCTCAACCAACAAGAACATTTGCATTACACCCCAAATACATATAGACTCTACAGTGACACACAAGGATCACCGGCTAGCCAAGCTAGGCAAGTTAAGGCCTCCGGAGACCCCGGAACATGTCACCGGATTTCTGGGTCTCAGCCACATGAAAGCTACAAATGTCTGATAAAAGTCAACAATGGCTCAACCAAACAGTGCTGGGTCTCTCGAGGTACTGGTACAAACCACCGTGTACCCAGGTCTCAACCACATAGGGAGTACACAACCTGTTAGCGCCAATATGCGTCTAATCATCGTGGGGTCCCAGGGGCACTGGCACAGGCCACCAAGTGTCTGGGTCTCGACCACTGAGAAAACTCTACCAGTCATGCATGTGTGAACTAGGTGGGTAGAATGCACCATACATGACACAGAACAACCAATGTAGCTGCTGGAGTATCATCGGAGAAACCCAAGAAGCTCTCACAAGACAACCCTACCTACCACTCAGAGAAGCTCAAAGCCCACACACCAACATGGTCTTCAAATGAGATTCTAACAGGCACAAACTGGTCATGAGACACATTTTGACTTATCTCCTTTCTGTCCACTCACCAATCAAATGCAAATGACTGAATGTTTTCTTGTCAAGGGTGAATCCTGTACATGCTTCAACTTTTGGAGGTACCAGAGAGGATGGAGATGGAAATTATGTGGAAGATTTGCCAGGAAAAGATGCGGTGGGAGAGTTTTAGCCCAGTTTCAGTAGAGGATGTGGGAAATGAACAACTGTTTGAGAACCACCTATGAATATTCTCATGCACCCATCTTGTGCAGCGGTCCTTGTGAGAAGTCTTGCTATTTCTTGTTGGCGTGATTGTGATGGGGATAGGGGATTAACCGGAGGATGCAACCACCACACACCGGGGATGGCAAACCGTAGTATTGAGTACCGCGGTATTCTGGTACCGCAGTACTCAATACCGCGGTATCCTAGTCTTCTGGCGGGTCACTACCGATACTGGTACCGGTACCGCGTTACCAACGGTAGTAGTAAAGTACCGTGGTGTTTAGAAAGTACTGCGTTACACAATGTACTGTATATTGTAAAACCACTGATTTTTCTGTGACATTCAAGCACCACAAAGAAAAGAGTGCAAATAATCGTTTGCGACACTGAAATGCAAGAAAAGTGGGTAGAAAACTGTACAGACGCAGCTCCTTTTTTTTATTACGAAAGTACCATGGTACAATACTATGGTACGGTACCTCGGTACAGACGAGGGGTACCCCTCATGCTCAGTACCGATACCGTACCGGTACCGCAGAAAAAATACCGGTACCGCGGTAACAAGATACCGCGGTACAAAACCGCGGCATACCGCGGTATCGGTAGTACCGCTGCCATCCCTGCCACACACATATTCGGAGCAGTTATCATAGCAGCAGCTACAGTGGCACCACAGGATCGCACACCAAGGAGCACCATTCCCAATGGCAAGTTGTAAGCCATCACCACAACACCTTTTGCAGATCCCGTTTGGCTTTTGAAGCTTGTTCTCAAAGAAGCTCCATAGATTTCCATGACACGGACAGCAGAGATGTTGTTTGTTTAGGAAAAAATGTTTTACAGCTACTCAGGTACTTTGCATATGCCCATGGTTGGGTCATGCAAGTGAGGTTTCTTACTTGAGGTACATCTTTCATTTTTTCTGCCCAATACGTTCATGCATTCTGCCTGTGCGGCACTTTTGCTGAGGAGGTGACAGAAACATTTGTCTCTTCGACAAACATTCACCCGATGTTGGCTAGTTTCCTGAAATTGGTGCCATTTGCAGACAGCCATACCTTCTGCGGTGTGGTTTGCTCTTGATTGCAACTGTGTCAGTTTTGTGGTGTTAATTGTATTACAACGTTCCCGATGTGTTTTCTTTTGTTTGTTGTGTCAGTTCTGGTGACCTGTGAACTCAACGACACTCACTCACAGAGACTCCATGACGGTCGTTAGCTTCTTTGGTTTCATTGGCTTCAGCTGGTGGGCCATCGCATGAGGAAAAGATTTTTCTGTGTGACCATTTATGGGGGCTGGCTGTCGTATCTTTTTGGTGACGTTGCAAGTGTTTTGTTTTGCAGAAAGTAGCTTGCTTGGGCGCATAATGTTAGTGTTATTGAATTTTGTGCTTCTTCAGATGAATCCTCCAGACAACTGAGTGACCTGTTCCAGTGCTGGGACCAGGGCATCTGATGGTATGGTGACCTACTGAGATGAATTGTCATTCCTCCCAGCATGCTTGAATGCATGGATATACTGCAGTGTGCGCTAGGGCAATAGAAGCTTATTCCTGTTGGAGTTGGTCTATAGTCATTGTGATAACAAGAGTACCAAGTTCCACTGGAATCCACACACACAAACATTTGCAGGGGAGTTAAAAATCATGCCAGAAATTCATGACAAAAAATACACTGCTGCAAATAAACACACGCGTAGATTGAGCTTGTGCCTCACTCTGCTGTCACATAGCTCTGGGCATGAGCTGCTTGCCCTGCAAGTTGCAGTATCTTCCATTCATGTGTTGGTTCAAATTATTGTACATTCCCTGCATTCCCACATAAATTTCATGATGATTTGGAAAATAATAGCATGCATTTGTGGTTCACATATCCATGGTTGGTGTGGCTGGCTCCCAGTTGCTGATCCTGCTGAGGTCATGCTGCTGGGTGTTTGCGGCTATAGTCACTCTTGGTGGTATCCAAGAGGTCTTGCTCAAACTGAGGGGTGGCAGTGGGTTCCAACTTGTGTGTACTGCACTAGTGGAGTTTGCTTCAGCGCAAGAGGTTAATCCCCTCCCACCTGAATCTCACATTTCTTGAACACATTTTGGGGTTAGATGGTAACCAATTGTTTTTGGTTTTTGGACCTGGTCGTAAAAGATTAAAATTATATTGTAGGAGTTTCAGACAGCTCCAAGGCTAACTGAATATTCTCAAAATTCAATATCAGTTCTTTCAGAACAGGTCAATGGACCTCCACTACGGTTCCATGGACCTTTTTGGCAAGCCCACCGACCAATGAAGTAGCCCCTATGAGTGAAAACCGGGGATTTCTTCAACAGGCCCACAAACCAGCCGTTGGTCTTCCATGGATGGGGGTATTCCAAACACCAATTGTGATGGAAACAAACCATGAGACATACATGCCGTGAATCAAGCTGAACCCAAAGCTCCCCAGATTGTGTGACAAATGTTGCCCAACATATCCTTATGCTGAGTTTAACTGAATCATCAGATTCAAAATGTGCCTACATTGTGTTCCTCCTCATTTTGTTGTAGCAGCCAGAAATACAGGCACAACCATGGTCACAACGCGCACATGCATGCATGCAAAGTTTGTACCTCTCAACTTGGGCAGCCAAAAAGCATCTAAGAACTGAAATGTTGCTGGTGAGGCAAAGCTGCCAACTTGGACTGACAACAGTTCTTCAAAATTGGGCTTGTTGAAAAAAAAACATCATACATTCTGAACCAGAAAAAACAACAAATGCAAAAGGCAGAAGTATACAAAGAAAAAACAAAGTGAGATGGCTTTCACAAGCAACTACGAAAAAAACAAAACAGAAAACAACACATAACCGAGAACTTCACACTCAAGCTGTGGACCTTCAAGTATAGTCAGTGGGTAGGTGGGTAAATAGGTGAGTGAGTGACTGAATGAGTAAGAGAGCAAGCAAACGAGCAAGAAAGCGAGTAATCGAGTATGCGAGTGGATGAATGAGTGAGTGAGTGAGTGAGTGAGTGCGTGAGTGAGTGAGTGAGTGAGTGAGTGAGTGAGTGAGTGAGTGAGTGAGTGAGTGAGTGAGTGAGTGAGTGAGTGAGTGAGTGAGTGAGTGAGTGAGTGAGTG